>SNQJ01S0177305.1:0-19832 GCA_010110895.2 Picea sitchensis
GGGGGGCCTCTCTAAACTCTTCACACTCATTGTGAGGCTTTGCACCAGTGCCTCCCTCTCCCGTCTCTACTATATTTCCATCTATGATGCTAATATTAAGTTGGGGTCTAATTGTTCATATTTCTGGCTACTCTTCCTTTCTTTCCAACATTATTGATCATGTTTCTTTCAGATATCTCTTATACTATCTTACTTTATACTTTCGGAGCAACCTTAAATACAGCTGTATTTTTCAAGTATATCTTGGATGAGCTTTCTTTATGCTTTCAGAGTGACCTTAAATCCTCGTACGAGTTTTGGTAGCTGATTGTACTTTTTTCTTCAGTGCCATTACCCGACTTTTTTGGTCGTTCAACATTAATGTAGTTATCTGTATCCTAATTTCATCACTTATCATTGAACAAATGACGGTCACTTGTTGAAACCATATTAATGGATAAACCAGCAAATTGCACGCTCAACAAATTACCAACATTTTTATTTGCAATGTATTACTAAAATGTAGTCACAGAGAAAATTAAATCTGGCTAAATAAACATTTCTTTGAAACACTTCTTAATATCGCAGTTAGCATTTCTTTCCAAAGGCAAATTTTAGCACTTGAACAAGGGCAAAGGCAAAGGATGCAGGCTATGGTGGAGGCAATGTAAGATCAGCAGTTTCGTTGTTCTAGAAGAATAAATCTGTCGTAATATTAATACTAGAGAACGGTATTTGAATGTGTAATGCTGGAAACGGTGCACCAGCTAGAGAAATGCTAGATTGAAAGTATGGAGCAATTACAAAAGATGGAATTGCAGAGCAAAAAACACAGTTACATTTGTCTTAAAATCTATGCAATCCTAGCCCATACAAATTCGAGCTATCTTCAGGGGTATTACTATAACCACATTGTATGGTACCGCAATGCAATGTTGAACAATTCAAGGATTGTTTATGGAAATCAGCTTGGAATGTAGAACAAAAACAGCAGTCTACTTCAAAAAGACAGGAGACAAATACTGTAGAAATAGGAATAAGACCGCAAGTCCATACTCCCAATATTAACTACAAAACCAAAAGTGGCCATAAGGATGCAGAAAATAACTCCTGGGGATTCAGAGTAAGAATCGGGGTCTGTCTCAAGCAGAAATGTCAAAACAACACAACACTATATGACCGATATTTGTTGGGTAATGCCGTTAAGGCTCACCAGCTAGAGAAATGCTAAGATTGAAGGATAGTTTGATTGGAGTATGGACCAATTACAAAAGTGGGAAATTGAGTTATTAACAAATAAAGATGGACCAAAACCACCACTACCAGTGGACCAACTACAAAAGATGAAAAATGATGGTAGAAAAGCAGAAGAATAACTTTGGAGGATATAGAACAAAAACCATAGCTGTCAATGTTGCAGTATTTCCGTGGCAAGAGTTGAACAGGTTAATAAATTCTGAATTGAAAGATTGTTTGAGTATGGAGCATGACACATAAGAGAAATAATCTTGGAATGTAGAACAGAAACCTATTTTGAAAATAACCAGACAATAAGATACAGGAGACAAATATTGCAAAAATAGGAATAAAAGTGAGAGTTTATAATCACAATATTAACTACAAAAATAAAAGTGGCAATAAAGGATGCAGATTGGGAAGCGTCAGGAGCAGTGTCACTGTTGCAACAGCTGCTGCGTCCTTTGTGAGATTAAAGGCGCTTAAGGAAGGGTCTCTCTGTCAATGTGAGAAAGATGCGACAGGACGAGGCAGTGAATGTGATGTACTCTGCAATCCAATGGGCAAATAGTAGGACAGGTTTGAGGAGAAGAACACATAGAATAACAGGGTAAGGGTCAATTTCACCTTGGAAACAGGAAACCAACTGCTTAGCTCGCGTGACTGGTAGTCTGAGTCCCGTGCTTCCAGACTATACTCAGAGGGAGACTGCTGGAAATGGCCTTTGCACTGGCCTCTTTGCAAACTTTGGTTGGGTGCATAGCGGCCCATATGAATCTCCCTCCGGAGGCTCTGCTCCCCCCCTCTCTGTACTTTGTGGCAGTGTCTCAGACTCCACTTTGCAAGGACTCCTAGAATGTTCCATGACACTGCCTGTGGCCTTACCTGGCAACGCAATGGAGGAGCTGGCGGATGATGGTGCTGCAAACTCCAGCGTAGCTGCCACTACTGGTTTCGGCCCTGTGGCTGTCAACACAAAAGACCTCATAATGTGGACTCAGCTTCTGAAGCCCTTACTGGGCATTAATCTTTTGTTTTTTCAATGTATGTTTCCTTGGTAGCATTTTTACCAGATCAGTTTCTTAACCAGTTTCGCAAACTCTTAACTTTGAAGTTTGAGGATTTGGACAGAACCTCATAGTATTATTTGGAAAAATCTGTACCTCTCTGTAGATTTCAGGATATGGATGTCCAAAAACTATTATTTTTTGTATCTCTATGCTGTATAGCACGGTAAAATAAATGCCCATGTTACAGTGAAAAAGAAAAGAATCAAGGTCTGTCCCAAGCAGAAAACATAAAAACAATATAACACTAGCAGAACGGTTTTGATTGGGTAATATGCTAGATTGATGAATTGTATGATAAAAGTATAATCTAATTTATTAAAAGATAAAGATGCAGTACAAAAACCACAGTTACATTAATCTTAAACTCTATACAATCCTAGAACATACAAACTCTAGCTATCTGCAGTGCTAATACTATAACCACGTTATTTGATTGAGCAATGCTGGACATTACTGAAATGATAGGAGAAAAAGTAGAAGACTAACTTTGGAGGATATAGAACAAAATCGATAGCTGTTAATAATGTCACAGTTTATGAGGAGCATGTCACAGAAGAGAGATAATTTTGCATTGTAGAAAAAAAAAATCTACTTCGTTAAGCAGACAACAAGATACCGAAGACAAATACTCTACAAATAGGAGTAAAACACGGTCTATACTCCATCTAAACTACAAAACGAAAAGAGGCAATAAGAATGCAGAAAATAACTCCCAGCGATTAGGAATAACAATCAGGATCTGTCTCCAGCAGAAAATATGGAGTAGAGACTGTGGAGTAATATAGAGTACAGAAATACACCACAATCATAACGGTATTTAATTGGGCTAGAAAAGGTTCACCAGCTAGAAAAACACTAGATTGAAGGATTGTTTGATAAATAGCATGAACCAATTACAAAAGCTGGAAATTAAGTTATTAAAAGAAAAAGATGCAGAACAAAAACCATAGTTGCATTTATCTTAGACAATACGAAAATGAAGCTATCTTCATTGCTAATATTATAACCACAATATTTGATTGAGCGATGCTGGAAAAGGTTGTTTGATAAGAATATGGACCAACTACAAAAGGTGAAAAATGATAGTAGAAAAGGCCACAGCTGTCAATGATAGTAGAAACTTCGGAGGATATAAAACAAAAACCATAGCTGTCAATGCCACAGTATTTGATATTGCAATCCAATATTGAACAGCTTAAGAAATTCTGAAATGAAATATCGTTTTGAGTATGAAACAGGTCACAGAGAATATAGAATGTAAAGCAAACACCGCAGTCTACTTCAAAAATAAGCAGAGAACAAGATACTGAAGACAAATACTGTAAAAATAAAAACACACAATCTCTACTCACAATATTACCCACGAAACCAAAAGTGGCAATAAGAACGCAGAAAATAACTACCGGGGAATAAGAGGAAGCAGGGTCTGTCTCAAGCAGAAAATATCAAAACAAGAGAGTAAGAAGCAGCGTCTGTCTCAAGCAAAAAATATCAAAATAAAAGAGCAGGGTCTTTCTTGAGCAGAAAATATCAAAACAAAACTCTATCCACGACAAAAACAAAAATGCTATCGAAGGACAAAAGAGAACTCATATGGATTTCGAACTATAATCACAGTATACAAGCTCATTATCAAATCCACTACCAACAGCAAATAAAACAAGTACCCCATGCTTATACATGAGACAAACAAAACTATGCTAATAAAAAAATGTGTGATGATGCTCAAGGCTTTATGAGAAACAACAGTTCAGGAACAATGGGACCCGTACAAAAGAAGCAGGTGAAGTTCTGGCAAAGTCCTCCAAACCAAAGATTTGTGTCAACATTCTAAATTATCCTAGTGTGAACTGTGACAATATCAAATAGATACACAGGTATGCTAAATGCTCTGAACTGTACAAACATTGCCCTGAATGGAACCGTGCAAGGCATTCAAGATTATAAGGGTGGATACCCATGTGGATAATAGCTGCAAACTGCAATCATAACAAAGTTCATATGAAAAAATACCAACATTATAATTTATACGGTACATCAAACCCAATCCTGAGACCTGAATTATTATTATTATTGCCGTCATCCATTAGATAATATTAATATATCTCAGACTTGAGGCCAAAACTCAATTCTAATGCCAAATAAACGTTTCAAGAAAAGAACTCCCAATAAAATAAAAAGCACAATAGAACTCCGCAATTAAACCATAGAAAATTGATAGATCCCATTAAATTAATAGATGTTCATATAATGGTCCAAACCAGAAAAAAAGCATAAGCTTTCTAAAACTTTTAAGGTCTTATAGACAGACTGTCCTGAATCCATTCTATCAATTTACAATGCATACTAAAAGTATAATATTTCAGGACCAAGTAGAAGTCCCTGAATTGCAGAGCATTGTAATCTGATTGTGAAAAATCTTAACAGAAAACAGATAAATTTTCTTGTATATAGTACAGTAGCCGGAAACCTCATAAGAGTTCAGATAAGATTTCCCAAAACAGCTGACGGCAATCATGGTGCAGTGGTGAGCTGGAAAACTAAATGGAGCTTTCTAACAGTAAAATTTCATGGAGCAGAAGGTCCAACATCTTTACAAGTACCATCCAGTACCTGCTCAAAGAAATACGAGACAAATAAACAGAAACACGAAATATTAAAAGATCTAAAACTACACAACTTACTAGTGAAATATCAGACAATTTAAGAAAAAAAACCCCACAAAAACAGAGCAGAGAGGATGATGGGTGTAGAAGCTGAGAGAGAAAATACCTTTGGAGGAGGGGAAAATATTAAGGAAGGTGGCAAAACAGCTTTTCTGTTCCTTGCAAGTAGGGTTTGCGATATAGGGGACATGATGCTGTCTGTCGGGCTCATGTACCTGCAGCATTAAGGGAATTTTAATTACATTTGGACAAGATTAGAGGGCAGATGGGCCAACATTATCAACAAAGAATCTTCTACCTTATTGCAAACAAATTCCAAATATTACTCTCCAGAGAACTCCCATGGCTTTTAAGGGAATTTTAATCACATATAGACATTGATTAGAGGGCAGATGGGCTAACATTATCAACAAATATACTTCTATCTTATGGCAAACAAATTCCAAATCGTACATTCCAGAGTACTCCCATGGCTTTTAAGGGAATTTTAATCACATATGGACATGATTAGAAGGCAGATGGGCTAACATTATAAACGAACAGACTTCTATCTTATTGCGAACAAATTCCAAATCGTACCTTCCAGGGTACTCCCATGGCTTCTTCTTCTGCTGCTGCAATGGAAGTTTAACAGGGTCAGGATGGTTTCCCTTCTTGCCTTCGTCTTTAATAGTTGGTTTCATAATATTACTGAGCTGCGCAATGTCCTTTTCCATCAAAACAGGTGGCGTTCTCATTTCTGCTGATGGTGGTGTTGTATCAGGAGTCAGGTGTCCAACTGAAACATCCACAGGGGAAGAAGATACACCTCTCAGCAACTCCTTAGCAGGGGTTTGGAACTGGTTCTCCATTATTGGCAAAATGTAGGCAGTAAAAGTATCTAAGGTAGCTCTGCCCAGCTACACAGTCTATTCCCTTTCCTTCTCTCTACTCACCTCACGGCAACTTAGGAGTGAAGCAAATACACGCACAGAGAGAAAGAGGGGCTCTAGAACTAGAATGAAGGACGCAGTACCAGATTTGGAAAATACCCTTAAATGGAGTACCCAAACGATAAACCTAGCCCTGAAATGCAGAGAACTCCTCCCAAATGGAAAGAGTCATACAAATGGAGGACCCGAAAATGAAAATCGCAATAAAATTACAGGATGATCCCCATGACAATATACCTAGCTGAAAATGAAGGATCCTGAGGCAATGTAGGTTCTATTGCCCCTTCGCGTGCAATCAACCGAGAATTGTCAGTGGGGAGTTTACAGCTGAAAATGAAGGATCCTGAGGCAATGTAGGTTCTATTGCCCCTTCGCATGCAATCAACCGAGAATTGTCAGTGGGGAGTTTACACAGGGGAGGAAGGCTACATATGGAAAGCGATCAAGGAAAAATATAGACGTTAGAAGAATGATCAACGGTCACCTGCCCGACCCACCATTAAGACGAACCGCAACACCACTTCACTTAAAAATAAAGCTCTGAGTGGTCTATAGTCAAAAGTCAAGAAGTGAAGTTTGATTGTTTATTTTTTTTAATTGATTTTTATTTTTAAAGGGTGTTGTCTAATTGTTTTAAGTTTTTTTTTTTTTTTTTTTGTTTGAATCAGGTTACATAAATTTTTATGAAATGACAATTTTTTGGTTGTTTAAATTGTTTTTTGAATTTAGAAATGGATGTGTTTCATGCATAGAACTTGATATTAGTAAAATTATATAATTATAATTATATAGGAAAATTTTGTTACATTTTTATTAAATTTGTTTGATGGAATAAAAGTCTTCTTCTATAAGATTAGCATACTTTATAAATTTTTACATAGAACTTATTTTTTGATGCAAGGGTATTGAAACAACGCTTTTTTATTGAATTTTATTGTGTGAAATTGCGGCAGAAGGAGGTCTCAGTTGTCAAGGATGTTGGAGTCGACAGATCATTGTGCTATTGTCAAATGAACTTCGAGCCATTGGATCTCATGCCATCGAACCGTTTCCTTTTATCTACACACTTTTGGAAACCTTTGGGTTTGTTTCCCCTTGTTTTGCATGAGAACTTCTTAGCTGTTGGATCCTCCATATTCTCATCCAATTGTGCACACATTACCTCATGGATTTTTCAATGCACTTAATGTTTGATGGAACGTCGAGGTCAACCCAAGTGAAGGTGGTTGGGCATTTCTTTGTGGCTTTAATTTTGTTTGGTTAGTAGGTATGACAAGATGCATTGGGCACCTCCACTGCATGATCACCTCGGTGGTCATTGACCTACACAGATGGACATGACGAAAGTTTGTGTTGGCTCTTTTGGGGGTATCAGACCCAAGGTTCAATAGGCTTTATAAAAAAAAACCATCAACATATTCAATCTTCAAGGACTGAAGAAGGTCTCTCCCAAGACGCCATGCGAATCATAGAGACCATAAGTCTTGTGTAGGATGTGAAGGAATAACACATACATGAAATCTCCATTTACTAATCATTCATTCATTCAAAGCTACCATAAGATTGTTGCACATCATAATATAAACATACATACATAAGCTATAACTCATCAACATACAAAGATAAATGTGCTTCAACTTTCATTCATTAAACTCAAAAGCATGCAAATACATTCTCATAAAACAGAGGCTGAAGCCTGCTCAAGAAACATCAAAGGGTAACCAGAACATAGACATGCCATGTGCTAACATATTTCTCTCATTAACACACATTATCTCTGAACATAAAAAATTAATAAAAGACTGAACTTCGAGCTCTAGCTCAACTCTCTCTTGCTAACTCTCTATCCACACTCACTTATCCTAGTGACCAAAAACCCAACCCATTACATATTCACATGCATCCTCTTATGTCTTTCATGAAACATGGCAATTATAACTAACTTGCCAACTCATCCACAACCTCGACCATGAATAGTCGGTTTGTTACAAAAATAGTCACAAAGATTATAGAAGATATCCCCAGATCTGACCTGCACATGATCTCTTTAAGTCCCATAAGCATGGTACAAAATGGGTTGGAACACAAAATATCTTCTTAGTTGATGCAGATGCTAAAAATTGGCGTCACACAGTGTATATTTTTGGGTGTGCATGCAACATTGACTTGTGGTGCACGCACAACCTCTACAAAACCCTAGGTGCCAACCCCAACACTATTAGTTGGCTTGTCCTCAAGCCAACGACACAGTTTGGTCGATAGATCCTGGATGAAGTGGTGAAATCCTAGGGCTTGGCTTAGTGGGACATGTGGCTCGTGTTGCATCCTTGCGTAGGTCCTGAAAATTGTCGAAAATCCCCTGTAGTGTTGTCAAGGTTGTGGCCTTTGAACTCCAGGATATCAACCTCTCCCTCGTTGATCTCGGTCTAGACTAGGTGAGGATAGATGTCTTTCAACATATCATCTAGAACCTTCTGCGCTATACGAGCCAAGTCCCTTTGCAATTCCTTCATGTACCTTGTAAAGGATCATGCCACACTTATGTTCTAATACTCACTTGCGCATAATTCCATCAACGACAAGCTTGTACATGTTACATGCGATCAACTAGTAATCGATGTTGAGGGTCACCAACCGTCTGCGTTGTGTTTGAGTGTATTCGTCCAATGTTTGACTTGTTGTAAGGTAGGATACAATCTTTGCAAGTTGATCTAGCGCTGCTTCAATTATGAATAATTGTGCATTAGGGAGCTCATCATCTAAATTGCCTCTAGTTTCACTTGACTCTATTGGTGAGAGATAATCTGGCCCAACATTGTGTTTGTTGGGTTTAATGACTACTTCAAAGTCAAATTCTTGAAATAGTAAAAGCCATCAACATATTCTCCCCCCCCCAACATTGGCTTGTTGACCAAATAATTAAGCACTGAATGGTTGGCAACAAATTTGAAGGTTGAAGGGCGTGTCGAGTAAATAATGTTTGATTTTTTGTAGGGCATAGACCATCGCCCGTCCTTCACGCTTTGTGGTCGTATAATTCTTCTCTGAGTTTGATAACTTTCTACTGGAAAAATACATTGGGTGATCAATGTGATTTTTTACAGGTTGTGTGAGCATCGCATCAAGTGCAATTGAGGATGCATCTACATGAATGTGAAATATCTTATTCCAATCTGGAAATATTAGTATCTGTGATGTTACTAATTTCTCTTTTAGCATGTCTAATGCATCTTGGCATTCTATGTTCCATATATACTTTGTGTCCTTGCACAATAACTTTTCCAATGGCGCAACAACCTTTGTATAACTCTGTATGAACCTTTTATAGTACCATGTGTATCCCAAATTTGCACGCAATTCCTTGACGAAAGTGGGTGCCAACATATCCAGTATTGCTTCAATCTTTGCTTGATGAGAAATATTTTGCATATGACATGTCTGAGTAATGTCCGAAATGGTGCACAAAAGATGCACTTTTTCAAGTTCAATGATATCTATAATTGTCTGCATCTATCCAACATCAATCACAGTGCTTTCATGTGTTCCTTGACGGACCTTGAGTAGGTTGAAGACTGCCCAATCATCTAATCTTGAGTAGGTTGTACACCTTCCAATCATCCAAGTAGACCCTAGAAACTTATGCATGAATTCCTTAAAGGATGCGACAACTACTCTAGAAAACACAACAGGCACATTCTTCAGTTAAAGGGCATTACTGGTAGGCTGCAAATGAGCCCCATTATGTCACATATGTTTTCTAATATTGGTCTTCTTCCACAATTCTCACCTAGTGATATCTCAAGAAACCATCTATGAATAAGTAGGCCTCACGGCCACCCACATTTTCCAATACCTCATCGTAAATGGGGTTGGAAAGGGGTTATGTACACAAGATGCATTCAAGATGTGTAGGTCTACACAAATATTGAGGTCACCTGTTTTCATTGGTTGTACTACCATCAAGATAATCTAGTCAGATTCCTCCATAGGGACAATGATCCCCACATCTAGCATTCTATCCAACTCTCTGCACACTTTTTCCTTTTACTTTGGGTTGAGTCGATATGGTTGTTTTTTGACCGGTTTGGAATCCAGCTTGAACTAAATCTTCATTTCTCTGAGGGATCCGACAATCCCCTTAATTTCTGAATAAATCCTTGGAAACAAGTCTTCATATTATTTCAATAGGTCTACCACTTGTGTCACTTTCTCTTGATCTTAATAATCTCCAATTATTGACATTTTAGGTGTTTCTTCCGTGTTGATATTATGTTTCTTTGTTTTTAATAGTCATGCATAGTCCTACATAGTGATAGGAGATACCTTCCCTTGAACCTCATGCTCGCCCTTGGTTTTGTTGATTTGTATTCCCTGGGGCTCTCCCTCTCACACTTCATTACTATCAACCTTCCAACAATATACTACTTGTTTTAATTTTTCCATAAGCTTGTGGTATGCATAGACAACTTTCGACATGGTGTCCTTGGGTTTCCTATGGAAGATGAAATCCTCGATTCTCAATAAGACTTCTCTGTATGCAAGGACTTCAGACGTGAACTTAAAGGTTGCACATAATTGATTTCTTACTTTTTTCCAGTCTCATGTTTTCCTTCTCATCTCCTCCTGAATGTACCAACTTCTAGGTACCATATCCATAGTATGGACAAACCTAAGGACCCATTGTGTGTTAGGAATGTTCTTGGCCGTCCAGTGCCTTTGAAAATAATGTATATGTTCCTGAGGATCTTCGGTGCCCTTGTACCAGTTCATCAATTCAAAATCTATCAGGGGTTGTATTCTCACTTTGATATGCTCCACCACCTGTGCCCATTCCTATAGCTTTGTGTGGTGTGTTTCCCACCAAGGTGCAGGAGTTCCTTTAACCACTGCATCCATAGCTTGAATTTTTTGGGTCATAGGAACCAATCCCTCCATCTATAACAAAAATGTATCTACTAGAATTTTTTTTGTCAAATATTGGTAGGTCGCACAACTCTGGTCCAATCTAGCACACTACTTTAGTGAGTCGTACGGATTTCTGGGTCGATACCTCATACAATTTTTTGCCATCTATCCATAACATCTTCTGAATTTGTTTCATAGGAGTGAACATTTCTCTAGATCAATTCACAATTGGTTGTTGGATTCACATAATCTTCTTTGTACCCTGTGATGTTGTATATGTTCTCTGTGATTGAACTCTGTGCATCTTCATCCACAGGCTCATTATATATGTCTCCCTCATTTGGATAAAATGATGCAATAATTCACAAGGTGTCTATCTCAATGACATCTACCATTGCTTCATGTTTAGCACTGCATTGTTATCAAATGCCCAATCAATACCAAGTAAAGCTAGATAGGGGTCTGAATCATCCATGATCTCAATAACCTCAAAGTCTACTTTGGTCTTTACCCTGTCAATGTTCACTTCTACTTGTTCCAGCTGCCAATAGGGTAGATTTTGTATTGGTTGGAAAGCCTTAGCTGAATTCAAGACCACACTAATTTTGGTTTACCCATCAACAAGATTGCTTTGAAAAAAAGTTCACATCGAATCCTAGGTCCAACATGACACCGTCCATCTCATAGCTTCCGAGTTGAGTTATCATCTTGAATTCCCTTCCTGTGCACTTCTGTTCGCTCACCTGGTAGAAGTTCCATTCTGGTAGTTGGGTGGAAATAAGTATAGTTTTCCCTCTTCCCCCATATATCCCGTTAACATGTGGGCCAGTTTCTTTGTAGCCTTTGGATTACTTAACAACTTAGGAAAATAACAAAAGAAATCACTTGGTTTTCTGATTCATCTTAGTGGTAAGTGTTGGGCTACATTTTTTCTTGCACAATGTGTCACATTTATTCACGCACACATTCGTCTTCCATGGCCTTGTGCTCTGCCCATTGTAACTCTTCACGTCTGTGGGCTTCATACAACGATTTCCACGTTGCACGATGCATTACTTCATGCACGTGGGTTTCCTCCAGTGACTTGTGTGTGCTTGTTGTAACTCTTTGCACACACGAGCTTCCTCCAATGACCTCTGTGTTGCGTGTTGCAACTCTTCGTGTGCACATGTTTTCTCCAACGACCTCTGTGTTTCACGTTGTAACTCTTCACATGCTATATCCTATTCTAGAGCCCTTTGTGCATTGCGCATGAATTGCTTCTGTTACGCGACGTCAAAATTGGGAGGTGCTTGCACTACTTTTTCGATCTTTCCTTCTACATTGTGGCATGAACATTCTCCTCATTCTAGGTCCATTCTCATCCATATGCCTCCTTGGGTGATTATTCACACAATGACTTCTGACCTTTGCGTGGCTTTGTAGTCACCATATTACAGTGTCCCTTCTTCTCTTTCCATTTTTCCAACAGGTCTGGGAAATATTCCATGACATGATTTGCACTATGGCAATATCCGCAGAGTGTGCACAGTTTGGTATAGAAGCGCAACAAGTGGTCTACTTTTCCACAGTTAAAGTAGGTAGGTGGTCTTCCTCCACCACCCCTATATTCTCTTCCTCTTCCTCGTCCATATCCTCCTCTCTGGCCTCCTTGGTCTCCACCCTTCTATTCTTCCTCGACCTGAAAAGTGTCTGCATTGTGCTCTTGCATTAGCTGCAGTGACTGACAGTTGTTCGCGTCATGGCCCATGGATTTGCAAAACTCACAAAATGGAGTATGTGTAGTCTTCTGATACTTCTGTAGTGTTGGGAAATGGGGATGTATATGGCCCCATTTCTTGTAAATCTCACACCATTCGGTCCGTGGTCCCGTCGAGAACACATTCGATGCACCCATTGCTATGTAATTTACTAGCACGGGGCACTCATTTCTACGGTGACCTTCAGTGCAACACACGGTGCACCAGACATTATCGTGCACTACCTTGGCCTTATCCATATCTTGTAATTGCATGGTGAGGTTTGCAAGATGGGATTGTACTTGCACCAACCTTGTCGAAGTCTCATCACCTCCTCGTGTGGATTCTAGGTGCATTGCAATTTCCATAGCCTCTGCTTGGGTCGTCACCTTATGTTGGGTGAGGGGAACTCAAATATGAGGTAGGATTCCTGTAATAAACCATTCTCTGTGTTGGACGTCAGCCTATCCAACAAAATATTGAACCGCTGGTCATAATCCCACATGGTTTTGCCAACTAATTACTTGATCTCTTTGACTTATGATGCACTATGATTCTGAATTAGGTTTGTAAAATTCCCTAAGTAGATATCTATTTATGTCTAGTAAGGAGTTGGCTTGTCCCATCGGTGCAATAGCCTTGTAATTCATGTACCATGTCATAGATATATATCTGAAGGTGTTCTCCAACTGCATAATTTTGGATGCTTCATCTGCGATTCCTTCACAAACCATATAGCTTCACATATGAACTAATGATTCTCCGCATCGTCTCTTCCCATCCCATGAAACGTGGGAAGCCTTAGAGTTGAACCTTGTTTCTCCATACTTGATATAGAACCTTTTCATCATGATTGGATGATGCTTGGTGTTGATGTTGATGCTCCTCTTTGTGAAGTATTGCTGACTTCAAATTCTTCTTCTCTCATATCTTCTCCTTCTTTCTTCTTCTCTTTCGTATTTTACTCTTATCTCTGCATTTTCTTCATTTCCTTCTTCTTGGTGACAAATGCGCAAGGGGGGTGGTTCAGAACCATAGATAATTTTAGGGGCAAAATTTTGCTCATGGGAGAAATTTTAGGGTTTAAATTTTTGAAGGGGTGAATTTCCATTAAACTAATGTTTAAAAAAATTAGAATGTGTAGCCCATATATTAAAATAAAAAATATATATGGAAGATAATTCGTCCCTTTAAAATAGTAAGAAAATAAGTGGAAAGAGGGGTCTCCCTCTTGATTTCATGAACAAATTTCCAATTTGCTCAAATTTTTCAGAATCACGATTTGTTTTAGTGCATCACCCATATTTCCTAAACCAGGGGGTTTTGGGAATTATTTCACCTGCATCTCTCCAAATCAGGACTTTATGGAAACCATTTCTCCTGCATCTCCTCGATCAAAGGATTTATGGCACCGATTTCATCCACATACTTATCAAAGCATTGATTTCATCCAAAGATTTTCTCAAGTGAACCATTTCGCCCAATGCCCATTTCCCATCAATTTTGGGTTTCAGAAATGTGAATGGGATTGTTAACATGACAACTTTGGCTCATTCACTTTGGTGATAAGCATGTCTAATAACACATCCTCATTGTCTAAGGTTGAGATCGTGAGTCTATGGTCTTATGCCTTTTCTCCATTATTTCCTTGGGTTCAGATGCAGAATGGAGACACAACTGTTGCAGAAGCAATTGCAGTAGCAAAAATTGCTACAAATTCAGCATAGTCGAATCTAAACCAAAGAACATATTGTTCCAAGGTTTGAACCTGGGTCAATTTACATGGAAACAACATGTCTCAACCTTAGGACCATAACTTGATGGACATCTTCAAGCTCTGGAATTGATTTTGTGCAAGTATATTCTATATTTGTATATTGTTCAACTTAGAACAGTCTCAAAAATTTCTTTTGTTGCATCGATATTTGAACAGGTATGTGGATATTCATGTTCTTCTTCTAAAGCTAGAGACAAGGTTAATTTTTTCTCAGCATTTGTGCTTTCTTCTCTCTTTTTATTTTTTTCTATATTCCTTTCATTTTCCAAACCTTTAGCCTCTGTTGTTGCATTAATGAGGATAACATCTTCCTCAGTTCTCACATTATTATTATTCTAAAATTTAATCATGTTCTTGTTGTGAGTGCAGTCAGATGAAGAATGTTGTAATTCTTGTGAGGAAGTTCGTGAAGCATAATGCAAAAAAGGATGGGCGTTGACAAATATTGATTTGATTGATCAGGTAGATAGTTTACAAACTTTCTTTGTATTTTAGATTGTTTGAAATCGAATAGGTTTTGTTGCTGCAAAGATGATAGTGAAAAAACTTAGAAGGCTAGTGAATGATGTGATACTTCATCCACCTTGCTATTGCTTAGTTTCATTGGGAATACAATGCTTTCTTTTCTGACTATCCTAATGATTGATTATTTATTTTAATAGAAATGTGTCACTTTTGGATTCCTTACATCTTGAAAAATAGGTTCCAGACACTAGGACTCGACCTTTATTATCAATTTCTTCTTATATTTATCCTAATAATGAAATGTTACATACACTTATTACTTATTAGGCCAAAACACTTTTTTCACTTTTTCAACTTGAAAGTTTCTTTTCTTTGGAAAATGATCATGTATAATTAATTTTTCTAAACTGATGATATTTGCATCTTGCATTTTCCAAAATTATACATTTTCTCTCTAGTTTGTTTATTGGGAGTGCTTAGTTTACTCTTGATGATACCTAATATGTGAAGTTTCGATGTGTGCATGGAATGTCATAAGTAAATATTCATGATTGAAGATCATGTATCACATGCAATCACATAACAACTTTTCCAATTATAAAAACATGACCCCAAAGACTGGTCCTCCTCTACATGGAGGAGCCATGATTTGCAAGAAAGTCTTTGTATTTTGGATTAATACATGGATATAAATTTTATAGCAACAATAAATAATAAAATATCCATTTAAAGGAAGATGATCTCTTTGTTTTATCATGAAACATCATTCTATGTAAAGCAAATTCAATTTGTTGACTCTCATTCTGGAGTAAGTTATCTACTAGAATGGGCCCAACTCTTTGGGAACTGAAGCAATTGATTTTGGAAACATTTATTGGTCATAGTAGGGCTTATTCTCTTTAGCTAGATACTTATTATAATTGATCTTCTATATTTTCTAAATGGATGTTCTGAGTTCTCCCTAGATGTTGTATACTATGGACCTAAATTAGTGTCAAGATAGCTCTCAGAGTTTTGGATAAGGGGCTCCAGATTGTTAGCTCCCATTTTCTTAGTCACCACCACATGTCCCAAACCAATATTGGCAGTTTTCAAAGTTGGAGCTCTTAAAGGTACTTTACAATTTTGATTATATTACAAATATAAATTGTTTAATACTTGTTTTGTCTTATAAATGTTTTCACAGTTTTTTCATTTATATGAAAATTGAATCTTCTACTTCAATACTTGTAGGTTGTTCATAATTATTTTTCCTCCCACACTATAGCCTTGAAAAGTATTAGGAACATCATTAATTTGAAGGCCACATGTGGGTTATCACCCATTTGCCTAATCACCTAGGAAACCATTTGTGATGCTCATCAGTTTTCTAGGAGTGCCACCTAGTTACATGACATGTCTCCAATTTTGTTTGGATTTTGTAGAAATACACTAAAATTAAGGATATATCTGGAAAGATTTGTCAAATTCTACAATTCAACTTTTTGACAACCAAATCGGATATTATGTAGAAGACTCCACCAAACAGTAGGTGTCAGATGTTGTTCTGATGTTCCTGTAGTTTTTCCATGAGATTTAACACCTTAAGGATTTAAACTGATCTATAAAATCAAGGCTAGTGAGTTCAATGTTGGTCCTAAAGTCTGCACCTGACTGCTAAAGGGCAGAGATATGCCACTTCAAGTTTATAATGATTGGTTTTTTGATAATTTGATTTTTTTGGTTAGCTCAAGGATGGGTTTTCAAAGATGGTAATCTGGTTGGACAGGCCACACAGTATAAAAGTAGGTTCTTCTTTGCTAATGGTATGGATATTAATAGACAATTGGGGATATGAAAAGACAAACACAGGAAACAACACCAAGCAATGCAATAAATCACTTGTTGTGTGAGAATAAAGACTTAAAATAATATCTTAAGACTTAGACAAATATCTAAATGCAAATCATTCAACCGGTTGCCAAATAATAGATCTTTCGCTAAACAATAGTTGTATAATAGGTTGCAGAATCATAAAAAAGATGAACTAAAACAATGGCTGAAAGAATAAGGAAATGTACATTGCACACATCACAAAATTTGCATTCAAGACAAGATTAAACACATAGAGATTTGAGTAATAGAAAATGACTGTCATCAACATATATTCACTAAGTAGAAAACTTTACAGTCATCTGAGCAGGTCCATCCCTTCTGTTACCTCTATTTTTCTCCAAAAACTCAACCTCTAAAACATACAAAAACTACTTATTTATCAGAGTTGCAAAGGCTCTCGTCCATCTGGGACTGAGGCTTAAATATACCACATCCATCATTAAACAATTTATTAACTTCACTAAACATTGGCTTGAGTCACTTAATGTATACTTCAAACCTGACTTAAATAAAAAGGAGTGGTTCTTATCACACAAAAAAGACCACTGATTATGCCTTAATCTAGAAGTATCTTGCAATTAAATAACTGAAAACTGCTACTGACAATGAAACTGGATGGATGCATGCGTTGGAATGAACTGGGATTTGACAAAAAAAGACTAGGAGCGACAGAACTGAGTTCCACATTGAGCACTAGCTGCATGCAGACTATTTGAGGCCACTGGAGACAACTGGAAGTATTGGCCATGTTTCCCCCCCACTTATCTCTTGGAGAATAGAAGCAAGTTATGTTGCGCTTTTCTGGAGTTTGGACGTGTAGTTTCCCCATTACTGGTTTGGTGCCCCTTTTTAAACCTTTCAAATATGTAATAAATGTGGGTGAGCCACTTCGAAATTTCGGTGTTCGGAGGTTTGCGATTTGCGCTGCATCTAAATCTCCCAGAGTGCTAATCCCGCAAAGTCACTAATCCATGCTTATATTAGGCTAATTAACCCGAGATTAATACTTTAATCATTAAAGGATTTCGAGAGTTCAGAACTTCGAGAGACCTGTAGTGATACGCTTGAAAACCTCTTGGAGGAAGATCTCCCAAATCCGACGTGGCAGCCTGACGTCAATTGAGGACGTGTCACAGAAAGGAGGGTGACATGTGTCACTTGAAATAATGCATATGTCGACCCCAAATGTGCCAAAAATGGGTGCCACGTGTCATGATAAGAGAGTGCCACGCGTAAAAAACTAATGGACGCCACGTGTCTCCAACACTTCAGAATTTCGGGGCTCTGTGCTTGTCTTGAAGTAAAACCTCCTAGATGAACTAACTCGAAAAGTGACATGGTAGTGAGGGCCCACTCCGACACTTCGGGGCTCCAGTACTTCAGAATATTTGAACCAATGGCAAGTTCAGATGCCCAAACGTCGAAGTCGTGGAGTCAATCCTGTTAAACCCCACGTGAGTTCGAGGCTCCGAATGCGCGATAACCGCTGATTTTCATCGATTGTTGGATCTCCACCATTGAAGATTTAACCCATCTGTTTGGCTTAAATCCTAAGCCCGAAATGGACTGCTTTGATTTGCTTCCTTTTTCTGCAGAAGCTTACTAAGTTTACAAAGGAGTTGTTGGACCTATATGTCTGCTGCACACATAAAATACTTGGTGGACCTGCTGCATGCTCAATTAGTGGCAAATATGATGACAAGTATTTCAAACTCAAACCAAAACATGAAATGACCCTTCAAGAAAGAGAAAAAAGATGGTGCAAAATAAGTAAAGACGAGTAGGGGCCATGAAGTTGAGTGATTAAATAATGGAGAATAAGCTAAGAAAGCAACCAAACAAATCAGAATTGATGGATTCATAGGGTAAAAGAGGGAAAAGGGAAGGGGTGCAGACCTAGGTTACAAAATTGGCTCCAACTGGGGATAACACTTCCCTGTGAGGTGCTAAGGACAATAGACCAAGTGCCTTACCTTTCAGAACCTCACTCCCACTGGCTATAAATTACCTCTGTTTTTGTTTGTTCCGCATGTATCTCTGCCACTGTTTCTCAACCATGCATCTATGAAGTTCAAAACAAAAACTACACCCCAGTGCCTTTGTTGGGCTATGGAGTCTTTATTCAATCTGAATATTAAAACTACAGCTACACCCCAGTGCCTTTATTGGGCTATGGAGTCTTTATTCACACACAAGTAACTAATCAGATGCAAAAATAAAAGGAAATCATCTATGGTACAAGAGGGACCTTCCCTCATCCTTAAACAAAATAGTATTTTAGGAAGTGCCCATTTATTGGGCCTCCGAAGATCTTTGCATCATCTAGATTATGAATGATAATTGTGTTATTGTACATAAACTCAACCACCTTAAAAGGGACAAACCAAAGGTTATCAAACTTACCGTTCTTGGACTTGTCATCCCTTCTGGCATCCCACCTCAAAACCATGTCACCTTCTTGAAAGATCTCTTTCTTGGTTTTCTTATCAAAGGCTGATTTGATCTTGTTTTGGTATGCTTTGGTCTTCTGATCCAGTGCTTCTCTCTTTTGTTGAACCTCTATAATATGGAAGATTCTCATTTGGATGTCATTTGGCTCCTCAATCTCTTCCTGTAAGAATTTTAGGACTGGTATACCAAGCTGGGTGGGAAAGACAACGTCTACACCATAGACAAGATGAAATGGTGAGGTTCCCAAAGACTTGTTGGTGCTTATTTTGTCGTCCCACAAAGCATATTTGAGTTTAGAGTCCCATGATTTCTTAGTTTCGGTCAACAACTTCTTGATAATCCAGATGAGAGTTTTGTTTGATGACTCTGCTAGACCATTCCCCTGAGGATAATAGGGCATGGAATGTGTCAAGGAAATCTTATGAATGCCACAAAATTACATCATGACTTTGGACTTGAATGCTTGGGCATTGTCTCTTACAATCTTGTTGGGGCAACCAAATCTGGAAAAAATATTGGTTTGCAGGAAATTCATGATCACCTTGTCAGTGGCATTCCTGGTGGGCACAACCTCGATCCACTTGGTGAAATAGTCGGTGGCAATGAGAATCCACTTGTGTTTCTGATCCGGATTTATGTAGGAACACAATGAAATACAGAAATACACATAAACGCAGAGATGCAGCGGAAATAAGACTTCATTTCATTAATAACAAATGACTGAAATATGCTTACAA
>SNQJ01S0177306.1:6265-19832 GCA_010110895.2 Picea sitchensis
CGTAGATACCAAAACCCTAATCCCTTAATTTGGGATTGATTTAGAAAACCTCTAAAAATAACAAAATCCGTAGACGAAGTTGTCAAATCTGACACGCCCACACACACACATGCAAAGAATATAACACATACCCAATAGTTATGCAATCATGAGATATTTGTGCATTTAAGAATACATGATGGTTGTATTTGTAGTGATTCTTGGAAGATCACTTAGTTGTCTATATGTGTAGTAATGATGTAGAGACATGATGTGTGTTATGTGTGTAATGAGTGTGGATTGAGTGGTCAAACTATTTTTCTTGCATTGGATAGACTGGTATCTGAATTGAGTCTCTTGGTTGATGGTTTTCCACTTGCGAACCATTATGATTTTCATCGATTATTTTTTTCACACGTGGAAGTAAAATTTCAATGGGTTTTGGTATTAATTGATTTCATTAAGTGTGGTGTATGTGATTTTTTTCTCCCACCGTTGAATCTTTCTTGATCGGTTTGCTAATGTTGGATGATTTGTTTTCCTTGGTTGGCTTGCTTTTCTCGATTGGATCACTCTCCTTGGTTAGCTCTATTTCTTTGGTCAACTTGCTTTCCTTAGTTGATTCACTCTTCCTAGTTGAATCATTGATCTAGGTTCAGATGCTTCCCTCGATCGACTTACCATTGTCAGTTGAATTTTTCCTTACTTCATTTACTCGGTTCTTCTACCGCTTCTTCCCTTGATATTTTCTTGAGATTTCTATTTTTTGCCTCTATTTTTCCTTGTGATGCCATTATTTATCTCATAAGACTAGTTGATCTAGGTTCTTATCTTTGTAAAATTACTCTCTTTGTATGATTTTCCGCCAACCACTGTATTTATGTTTTTCATCCATTTTTATTTCCTTGTCCTAACCAACTACCATGATCTTGGGAAAGTTTATCTTATTACTGGTTTTGTTTGGTTAATTGTTTTTCAAATAAATTACCATCCTAATATGATTTTTTACCTGATTTATCCCTAATCGACTGTCTTATTGAGGGTTTTTTTTCTTCTTCTTAAGATTTGAATACCACCAAGTGGTTTTTAGGTAGATCCCTTCCCATTGGGACCCTCAAAGGATTTTTCACCAATGGATTGTTTTTTTTTTCATGGGTGGTACTTATTGAGTCGGGCACCATTGACTACCTTGTTTAGAAATTTACCTTGAAGTGTTCTTAATTGTACCACACCCATTGGTCTAATTTCCTCGATTACATAAGTCCCTAGCCATGTAGTTTCTAAGTTCCTCAACTTTCCATTAACCTTAATGTCATACAAAAGTACCAAGTCACCAATTTTTATATCTTTTTTCCTTAAGTGTCTATCATGCCATGCTTTTTTTTTGCTACTTTTTCATTTCCTAGTGATGGAGCATAGTCAGACGTTTTTCTTTGTGCTTATTCAGTTGGCGAAGCCTTTCTTTATTTTCCATACTAAGATCATAGTGTAATACATAATCTACCCTTTCTGCATTCATCCAAAAGTGAAGTGGAAATACAACCTCATGGCTATATATGATTTTGAAATGGGTTTGTCCAATTGACCATTTATAAGCAGTGAGGTATCCCCATAGACCGAATGGTACTTTTTTGTCCCAATCGTCTCTTCAACATCATAGATTTGTATTATTCCCTTGTGCAAAGTCTTGTTGAATGACTCGACTACCCCATTTGCTTGGGGGTGGTATGGTGATGTCTTCCTATAGTCAATTAGAAACTCCATCAATATATTTATAGTACCATTGAAAAAATGTGTTCCTTGATCACTTATCAGTGTTAGAGGGAACCCAAATCTAGTGATGATGTTTTCGTATATGAATTTTGTTTCTACTTCTTTTGTGCATGTGTCGACTGGTTGTGCTTCTACACATTTGGTGAGGTATTCAATTGTAGTGATTATATTTTTGGCTCCCATTTGTTTTTATTTCTTTGGAAAAGGTCCAACAAAGTTGATTTCCCATATTTAGAAAGGTAGGTTGGGATTAATTGAATTTAGTGGTATCTCATATTTCCATAATGGTCGACTCATTCTATGACACTTATCATATTTATTAATTTTGGCTTGAAAAAATTTATGTAATTTGGGCCACCAAAGTCCCTCTTGTAAAAATTTTCTTGCGGTGCTATCCACATGAAAGTGTCCTCCTACTAGCTTAGCATGTGCTTATTCAATTATGGCATCTCTCTCATGTTCCAAAGCACATCATCTTAATACATTTTCTGGGCCCAATTTATAAAGATATTCATTAATGAGTGTGAAGGGTGTCGCTTTCATTGCTAAAACATTTCTTTTCCTTTCTGGTATATCTTCTGTAGCTTTTCCTTCTTGTAGAAACTGTACAATTTCATCCAACTCTTTTGGAGTTAACTTGAATCAAAATATATGGGAATATGGAATGTCGTTGTTGATTTTGGTAGCTTCTTCTCCAGTTTCTACTCTTGACAGATGGTCAAGCTTGATATTATTTTTCCCCAGTTGGACCACTACTTCGAACTCAATTTTTTGGAATAACATGATCCATCTGCAGACACAACCTTGATGAATTGGCTTGTTGAATAAATACTTTAAATCTTGATGATTTATGTAAAATGTGAATGTATTAGCTAGTAACTAGTGTCTAAATTTTTGTAGGGTGAGAATCATCCCAAGGCCTTCTATTTTCATGGTCTAATAATTCATTTCAACCTTGTTGAGCTTCCGAATGGTGTATGCATTCAGATGGTCAACCATGTCATCACTTGGTTGGGCAAGGACTACACTGATTTCTATATTGGATGCATTGACATGAACATGAAATTTTATCAACCAGTCGGGAAATCTTAGAATAGGGGCTTCTACCAATTTATTTTTTAAAATATTGAAGGATTTGTTGCATTCCACACTCCATACAAATTTCATGTCATTTTTCAGTAGTTTTTAGATCAAGAAGGTAATGTATTAATAGGTCTTCAATAGTTCATCGACGGGGAAGGTAATTTCTGAATAGTTCCCGATGAACTTCCTATAATACCCATTATTCCCTAAAAATATCCGGATTTGATTTAGGTGCATGGGTGGTTTTAGATCAAGGATGAATTTGATTTTTCCCATATCGAATTTAATACCATCTGTGTAGATGACATGACCAAGTAGTATACCAATAGGTGTTGCAAATATACATTTCTTTATGTTGAGAGAAAGATGTAATTGTCGACACATTTCAAGCATCATTTTGAGCTATTGTATGTGATTTTTCAACATACTATATACTATCCATTCATTGAAGTAAATGATCATTTTTTTATATATGTATTCTTGAAATTATTTGACTATAATACATGAAAATACAACATGAGAATTATTTAGGCTGAAGTGCATTACTATGTAGGCAAAAGATCTAAATTCCAATATAAAAGTTGTTTTATCCTGATCCTCCTGTGTGATTGGTACTTGATTATACCTTGAAATTCCATCTATAAATGCATAACATTTGTGCCTTTCAACCTTATTTATTATCTCATCTACAAATGGTGTGGGGAATGGATCAATAGTTGTCATTTTGTTTAGTCATGTAAAGTTGACACAAATTATAATTTTCTTCAGGCCATGCTTCTTAAGTTACACCACCATTGGGACAACCCATTCCAATTTGTCGATATGTTGTATGATTCTAGCTGCCAACATACCCTGGATCTCTTTTTGGACAATTTATTTATACTTGCAGGATAGTTTATATAGTATTTTCTTTATGGGCACAACTCTTGGTATTAGATCAATTTTCATTTCGCCCATTTCCTTAACCAACCCTTTCAAATATTTAGAGTCTTTGGAAAAAACGTATTGATATTACTTTAGAAGTTCAACTATATTTTTGGTCTCCTTTTCAGTTCAGTAGTCACCAATGCGAGTCATTTTAGGTTGACCATAATTTGATATGTTGACTTCTTTGAACTTTATTTCCACATACTTCCATTTTGGTGGTTTTGATTCATCTAATTTGTGCTCTCCTTGATGAAATTCATTATAAGAAAGAGGGAATTTGACTTGATCTGGCGCTTCATGGTTGTCTTGTTGATAACTTTAGTACATGTTTTACTTTTTTGGTTATTTCTGGGTGATCCTTCCTCCATATGAAATTTTTCCCTGGAAGATTTTCATTTTCCATATCGATTTGACATGTGGTCTAAAACGTTTGGTTATGGAATAATAAAAATTACAAGTCGAGGTTGATCCTATGTCAACCTATGCTTTGCCTTTTGTTTTTGTTAGTTTGGTGGTTGGTTTCTCAATACAGTCTTTGATTTATTTTATTCCTTCAACCAAGTCAGTTTCTAATGTTTTAAATGCAAAATATTTGATGAAATTTTCTCTAAGATCTTTCTAAGTGAAGGATTCATTGCGTGCTTCTTCTGTTTTGTACCATTTGTAATAGAGATAATCCATTGTATTAGGAAACATGTGAGGCCATACCATTTAATATTTGTACCCATTCTTTCTCCACTCTCTCTCACAATCTTTGATATGGGTGAGAGGATCGAATCATAGCTTGAACTTAGGTATGTTTGTTGCAGTTGATAGTTTCTTCCCACTGAAACGTTTGATGAAGTATGTAGTTACGATAGTCCAAATTTTTAGTTGGGATGCATGCATATCCCACCATCTTGTTTCTTGTCTTGTGAGCGAATGCACTAGGCTTTGCGGTCGACTGTGTTTTTCGACCATCTTAGATACTTCGTCAAAATGAATCAATAATGATTCTCTTTCCTTAAATCGTAGTCGTGTGGAAGAGGTTGACTTGATGTATGTGGGTATTAAAGTCAGATTCTATTTGATTTTTTTCTCGTATACTATAGGTACTGCTTGCACTGAGAATCATGAACACAATTTATCTCTAGGAATGGCTTCGATTGACTAACATTCTTTGTATTTTGATTCATAGTTTTCTATTTTCCATTCGTATAATTCAATATCCAGGTTTTAACATATCGACAAGGGTGAACCATGCAACAATTCTTGTTATATATTGAGTTCGACATTATCATGATCTCCTTGGATAACCTAGTATAACTTATTGGACTCCTACCCTTCTTCCCAAGGCTTTTTTCATATATTTCTCTCCTTGGGGTCCAAGGGTATGATAATTTTCTTTCCATTTCCTTTAAGTTTGATTCAATCTCTTTCAAGGGAAATGTTTTCTTTCATATTTATTCCCTATGGATGTGTTGTGCCTGAAACAAGTCCCATTAAATTTTGTTGTTTCAATAAAATTAAATGGACCCCCCTACTAAATTTCTACATAAAATATGAAGGAAAAAGAGTATTTCCTAAGGTTGAGAAATCTTGTGTCATTTATAGAAGATGGTGTTTTTGTTTTATTTACTTATGATCTCCTCTTTCATATTTTGAGTTTCATAAAATCGAATTGTTTGAAGAATGATCAGGTCATTTGATCCCTATTCACCCCAGATTTAATTCAGATTCATTTTATTTCGACCTATCCATAAATTAGGTTTGCTCTCATGCCCCTTCTGGTAGACAAAAATTCTCAATTTGCAATCTCATTGGGCTTGCTTATTAATAAATTCTCATTCAAAAATGATATTTTACCACGTTTAATGTTTTTTGTGTAACCTGCAACTCACAATACTATTTGGCTTACTTTCATGGGTTTTTCCCCATCGGGAAAATAAGATGATGTAACCTCGTTGTCTTTTTGAAATATAAAATCCACCAGCTTATCAAAATCCTTCTCTCGAGTTTTCACCATTAGGAATTCATAGCACCATTTAACATTTTTTCTGAAGTTCGAAAGTAGTAAGCTTTTCGAACTTATCCTCACAGGATTTTTCTGTTAGAATGCTAGTTTATCACTATCACACGAGTCTACCAAAACCCAAAGGCTGCAAACTTTTTAGCCCCCCCTTTTCACAATTTTTTTACCTTGGAGTGTTAAGCCAGTAATGTTGGACAACTGAGAGGGGGGGGTGAATCAGTTGTTACCGTGCTTAAACAATCATGCTTCTTTTAAACTCTTTGCTGAAACACTAAATGGTGATCACAATAATGCAGGGGAATAAACAATGGCATATTCAGCATCAGTCACACATATGAGAAACACAGAGACAGATATTTCCTGAGGAAACCCATACACCGGGGTAAAACCTCTTTTCTTTATATGATAGGTAATGGATTTACATTCTTTACATTATCAGCATATGAGCACCAACTCATAGTAAGAACACAACCCTGTTTACAGAAGCTGCAACTGAGAGCACCAACTCACATTTTTCTCTAGCACCCACTAGAGAGCATAGCTCCTGGTTTCTCTAGCACCAACTAGAGGAAGCACCAAGTCCGGTTTCTCTAGCACCAGCTAGAGGGAAGCACCAACTCCACAGTTTCTCTAGCACCAACTAGAGGAGCACCAACTCCTGTTTTCTCTAGCACCAACTAGAGGAGGCACCAACCCACGAGTGTTTCGGCCACCAATTTGGATGGGAGCATAACTTCCAATCATCTGAGGGCACCAACTGTATAGCGGAGAACAAAGTTCTCCCTTGCACCACCCTGCCTGGTTTCTCTGGATGCAACCGGATGGAAGCTTCCACAACTCCACAATGTTCAAGCACCCACTTGAACCTCGAGGACAGGTCCTCGGAGCACCTCAACCTCCCTCGGATATTAATGGTTAAATATACATTCAGCTTTTACCGATCGTCGGAGTTCTTACCAGGTTTTCTTTGTTCTTTAATTCTGATCTTATGTTCACTGTTCTTCTGCTCTTATCTTATTCAACATGTGCTTTCTGCGTATCATGTCTTGTCATTACGCTCACATACATTGTCCATCGTATTGCTCTTCTTCTATTCTGGATTACGCGCGGTTCCTTCAACATTTTATTCCTCTGCTCATCTTGTTTTCTTACTGTTTACCCATTTCTCATTCAGAACGATCAACCAAACTCGGTCTCATTCATTTCTTTATTCACTATGTTATGGCGGTTCCACTTCCTTTCAATGGAGAATTCAACGACATCATTCTTGGCAATGGCTTCATAGATTCATCATTCCGAGTCGGTTTTCCTTAGCGGATTTACAATTGGGCGTTAATGGGTGGGTATACGGCCAACCCTCCGATCAAGGGTTTGATCAATGGTTCAGATCCCATCCGGGATTTCACCCATCGCCCGGTTCGGCATTTCGATGTCGAGGTACAATGTACTCGGAACCTCCGATTCTCCAGATTCAGATTTGCTCTTTTCGAGCTTAGCCCATACACGGCTATATGCCAATATGACCATCTATCAAGTGACCACCACCATACCACTTTCGTGTCGGGGGTTTGGGGTTTACAAAGATAATGTGCATATGATTTCCTTGCCGGAATTTCTGATATCTTGGGTCCGATCTCTCTGTACACCTTTTGTCCTCCCACTTACTCACAGGTGGCCTGACCTATACCTCTTAATAGGAATGCATTAGCCAGCGTTTTTGCGATGTATGATGTTCAAGGTTTTGTCAATGAAACACGAACCGAAGAACTCCGAACAGGGCTATGATCAGCGGATCAGATTCATTCTTATCCAAAGATCGCCGAAATCCGTTTACGCGATTTGAGTTCTTGATAAAACATGTTCTTTGTGGCCGCCGAACTCCGATCCGAATCTCGTACCACCTTTCTGCTGTCATCACACGCTGATTCAACAGTATTAAACAACGCCGCGTGTCATACGATTCATTACTTGTATTGCACGAAGAGTTGAATCTGTCGACGCTTGTCACTGCAGTTTATTGCCACGTGTCCCTTAATTTAAGCGATAATTACGGTAGCGTGGAATTCGAGTTGATATGATGGTTCAGGTTTAGTCGGGATTTCGCATATCTTGAAATCGGGGTTTTCGTTGTAATTTGAACTTTTCATTGTGAATTCCTGATCCCCGAATTGCCGATGGGGCCTCCCGGCTGCCACGCGTGTCGCCCACAAATGAGCAGTCCGGATCCACAGCGATTAGCAGTTTGCGCGATCAAATCAGAAATCATATAGCGTTGGGGTTTTCAATGTTAAGTGATTTGGATGTATTTCCGACTCGTCATGGGATTCTCGCGATTAGTGCCTTGAGGCTAACAGCGTCCACGAATAAATGGATCGAGATCCACGCGTATTTAGCGTTACGTGAAATGTATGCTCGCGATTTGGGGTTTTCAATGTTAAATTGATTTAATGCGTTATGGAGTCCGTCCTTGAACCTCCAGATGGCTTATCTCCCTTACGAAGGCCGCGGTCGGCGGGTACATTTGTTCTTTGATTTGAACTTCAAGAGATCCTACGGTCACTAGCTCTTCTTCCTTTTTCCTCTGTAAGCTCTTCTTTGCTTCAAGGCTATTCCTCTGAGCTTTTATCAGCGCATGCCTGTTTGCTTGTCATCTTCACTGTTGTAATTACCATCATCATTGTTGTACTTTTATCAATGACAAGCATATACTACACGGTAAACATTTTCCAACAAGTAAAATGTTTTCTAAGAGTCTATCTTTTCGCAAACCTGCACTCGATAGATATTTTTTATTTTCTTTTGGAAAACTTTCATTGTGCCTCATTTTAAGGGTCTTTTATTTATATTGTATATATAATTGTAATAAAGAACCTCATAAATTTGATTAGTCTCCATGCTAAATACGCTTATCACTCTTCCCAATACCATCTCTGAATATTCCTTCAAGGAATATTTTTCATACTTTCTTTCCAGTTTACACACTTCACTTCTACGAAATCCTTTTCCTAAAAATATTTTTCCTGAAAGTGCACTTTCGAAAAGCCTTTTTTCGAAAAGGTTTTCCTAAAGAGGATTTCCACACAAAGATTTTTGCGAAGTGTTTCTCTCTGAAGGAAATCTTACGAAAAGATTCTCCTGCATTTCCAACAAGTAAAATGTTTTCTAAGAGTCTATCTTTTCGCAAACCTGCACTCGATAGATATTTTTTATTTTCTTTTGGAAAACTTTCATTGTGCCTCATTTTAAGGGTCTTTTATTTATATTGTATATAGTATAATAAAGAACCTCATAAATTTGATTAGTCTCCATGCTAAATACGCTTATCACTCTTCCCAATACCATCTCTGAATATTCCTTCAAGGAATATTTTTCATACTTTCTTTCCAGTTTACACACTTCACTTCTACGAAATCCTTTTCCTAAAAATATTTTTCCTGAAAGTGCACTTTCGAAAAGCCTTTTTTCGAAAAGGTTTTCCTAAAGAGGATTTCCACACAAGGATTTTTGCCGAAGTGTTTCTCTCTGAAGGAAATCTTACGAAAAGATTCTCCTGCAAGTTTATTCTTTCGCAAGGATTTTTTCAGAAAAGGTTTTCCCGAAGATATTTTTTCCCACAAGCTTGTTGTTTAGAAAGATCATTTGACTGCGAGCCCGTTCTTGCGAAAATCCATCTTCCTGCAAGACTATTCTTCCGAAGTAATTTATGGCCCTATACTTTTCCCACCTATTACAAGATTCAAATATGAATCCATTAATTATAGAGAAGAAAGTTGGTGAACAAGTACTATTAACATAATTCAAGCATTTAATAGTTATTTTTTGAGTTCAAGTGTGTAAAATAATACTGTTAAAAGTATCATGTGTTAATTGTGAATTCACGTTTCTAATACTCTACCAATATACAATGATATTCAAGTTCTTTTACAAAAATCTTACAACATTTTCAATTCTATGGGTTTTCGACATCATAGAATGTTGAGAGAAAAAATGAGAAGGGAAAAGCCACCCACGGAGAATGTTGGCACACACAGAAATGATTAAATAACCTATTTTTGACAGATACTAATCACCACAATGGTCGTCAGAGACGCCCCACATGGGACAACATATACAAAATATTCATTTGGGAATATTCTTTTCTAGATGACGAGGACCTAGAGGTATACAAGAACATCAAGAAAAGTGGGTTATATGTCATTGTTGCTATACCTTCCATATTTACTTACAATGATGCAGTCAGATGGGTTTACTCCCATCTAGATTCAAAAACATATAGAATGTTAAATGAAGCCAAATCCCCTTTCGCCTCACTGAAGGTAGATGGCATACATAAATGGTATCAACTATAGAAACCCAAAGTATACCTAAACAAATATTTTATGGATACCTTCAAGAAGGAAAATCCCAAAATAACATAGCTAATTAGAGAGTGGTGGGATGAACACAATTTTTTTGTTGTGAAAGATAGTAGAATATATCCCATCCAATATTTCAAGGAACCTACCGACTATTGGCAAATTTAATTTGCATACTGTATGGAGAAGAAGGGTCTACACATATCAAGTTGGAATGGGTACCCATCGTGCATTATGTAGTTGAAGCTGGACATATATTCAATTGGGCCAAGAGACTAACTACCAACATCTTTGAATTCCAAGGAGGCTCCAAGACTCAAAAAACCATATTTTTATATGTCAACCTATTTAATTGATGCCATATGTTATTCAATTCCTTTTCCTGCAATGGGTTGGGATTGGAACCCTAATTTACCCCCTGTGCATATATATTGTTTTGAATTATGGGAGAGTAACTATAAGAAACATTTCTATGATATATGTGATCACTTTATGGTACACCATTCTTTGTCATATTGAATCAATACCTATAGATATTGTCACAAGGAGCCATTGAATCCCTTAGAGACATTGGATACTAGTATCTGGAGAAACACTACACCTATATCAGAGTCTTTGGGTGCACTTTTGCACCACATATACTACCCAAATATGTCCTAGATAGAGTGATCATGAGAGAGATTGCATATCCAACAATGGAAGTAGGGATAATTGCATTCTTATTTGCGAGTTCCAAGAGGATATGGCTAAAGTTCCCCCTTAAAGTGGGAGCCTTCACATTATTAAATGTTCCCCATGCTATAAAGGAAGCAAAAACTCAGAAGGATTTGTGTCTGTGTACAAGTGTTCCCAGAGGTGTGGTAGGGGAACATCTAAAAACCTTGGGATTGATACCTCCTTTTAAACATGGCCCAAATGTCTTGGATACCATTTTTTATGGAGTCATGTCTTATGAAAAGGTCTTGGCTACCATGCAGGACAACCAAGAATAGGAAAATTTATAGGTTGACCAAGAGGAGAGATGGAAAGTGGCCAATGAAAAAATGGATCATTTGTTGGCCAATGAAAAAGAGCAAAAAGAGGCCAAGAAAAAGGCTTAGGTAGAAAAGGAAAGAGAACAAGAAATAGGGCCTTAGAGGTAGAATAAAAATTAAAGAAAAAAGAGGCAGAAGAAAAGTTAAAGAAAAAGGAGTAGCAAGAAGAAAAATTAAAGAAAAATGAGTAGTATGAAGAAGAAGAATCCAAAAGGAAAGAAGAAGAAGACATGAATAAAGCAAAGGAAAAGAAGAGACTTGAATATAAGATGAATAAAGAGGAAGAAAAATGAAAAGAGGAAGAAAACAAGAAAGCAGAGGAAGAGAAGAAGAAGAAAGAGGAGGAGATAGTTGAAGTAGAGAGACAAAAGAAAATGAAAATGAAAGAATACAAAGGAAAATAGTCTAGCCCCAACACTACAAATGGAATCACATTTCGTGATTCTCCTATAAACCCTAGTACCCCTCTCAAAATAATACCGACTAGTTCTTACTCTTCTTCTCAATTAATATATTTCGATGATGTTGTGGTGCCTTTGGGAGAGTATTTCTTCAGAAAATAAAAAAGAGGGATTGTCAATATATCAACAAAGAGGAAGGGAGAAAAATAAACTCCCACCAAGGAGGCATCGGATGGGATAATTTCATGGAACTTGGGGAAAGACCCCCAAAAAATGTTGAAGATATAGTATCTTCCCTAATTGCATTTGTAGGGGAAAATTCAATCATTGTTAGTGAACTCAGTGCCACTTTAGATACTTATATGGAAAGAGTATTAGAGCTGGAGGAGGAATTGAAGTAATATTAGAAGATTACTTCAGACGCCAGACCGATGAAAAATATTAGTTATATAGAGCTGAGATAGAATCCATGAAAAAGAAACACTCACGGGAAATGGAGAAGCTAAGAACAAAACATTGGGAAAATTTTTCCCTCTTTGAGAAGAAAAAATTGAATATCATAGAATATGGGGGGGAAGTAAGGACTTTGGAAGCTAAATTGAAAGAAAATAACAATACCACCACCATCCTAGAAATAGTAAAAGAAGCATCCCTAATATCCAATGAGGATATAAGGGAGGCTCAAAGATAGTTCCTCTCCGAGTTAAATGAAATACAACAATATCATGATGATTTGATGAAGTTGTCAGACCTAGTGGTAGAACAAAAGGAAAAGAGAAAATTTTCCTAGGATTTTTTTGATACAATAGTGGACTGGAAGGACATGGATACAGATACCCCTTCTGATCTTCCTAGATTTGATAATAGGGAGAATAAGAAAACCTAGGTAATGTTGGATACATGGAAATCCTACCATGAAGATATTGAGGAAGTTGTAGAGGATATCACTAAAACTTTCTTTAGATTATGGATTTCATCAGATGACCTCCTAGAGAAGTTTGTAATACTAGTGATGGATGAGATGAATCAAATAGTCCCTAGTAAGCTCAGGATAGTAGAGGTAGAACATAGCAGGGATGAGAGAAGACAAGCCACTGAATAGATGAATGATATCAATAAGGATATTCTAAATAGACACCTTACAAAAACTAGTAAAGTTGGCCACCATGGTCGATGCTTACACTAAAAAGGTGCACATGACTTTGGAGCAAGGAGTGGTTGTAAAGATATATGATGGAGAAGTGAAAATAGAGAGAATGCAATTGAGAAAGGTCAAGGGAATTTCCAAGTATCATGACCTATGGACTTCATACAGAGAAAATTTGGCTACTAAAGACTCTTCTTAAAAAAAATTGTAATTATTTGCATATTCATCAATGAAGATATAAAGACAATCTGAATTGTATAATAAGACAAAAGAAGTGAGTTGAAACATTGTAATTATAAAGATTATCAGTTACATAATTTGAAATGTCTTCCTTGTTTTATAAAAGGAATATTGTTGTATGATAAATGGACCTTTTCCCATTGTAACATTGGTGATACTATTGTCTCATGGGATAAGGGATCGAAGGCAATTTTGGTGACCATGAATGTGTTCAATTGTATAATGGGACTTATCTACATTTCCAATTGATGTTATTGGTTTCTTGAATGATATTTCACATGAACTCTTTTTGTTTTCATTGTTTAAGAAATTGGTACATTTGTGGTTACTAATGGACACAGTGGTAGTGTTGTAGGTGTAATTAATAAATATTTATCATTTACATTAGTTGAATTATTATTTTAACATATTGTTGTTAACATGAACTATTTCTGTAATCAACAATAATATTTGATATTGTGTCTAACATTTTAGAAAATCTCATGATCAATATAGGTTAGAATGATAGGTAAAATAGATAGTTTTGAATTTGTTTTCATTAGTTAGATTTAGGATTAGAAATAATTATTTGGAGGACAATTTATTCTCCTCCTTTGTAATAAAATTCTTAGTGGAAA
>SNQJ01S0177308.1:0-15253 GCA_010110895.2 Picea sitchensis
CATGGAGCAAGAACCTTTTCTGATGCAAGCCCAAGCCGGTAGTGATGGAGGCTGGTACTACTGGCAGGACAAGTCTGGCTGAGAAAAGGAAGATGGGTCCTCCAGGACCATGCTCAGGTCGCTCCTGCTCTCGATACTCCATGTCTAGGACCATGTGGGCCTCGAGACATGATCTCCTAGTTATCCCTAGATATCGGGGATAACAGGTCATACATTGTAAAGACCAATATCTTCTAAGCTACACAAATAGGTTATTGCTTATAATCAATTTAATATAGATTCTTAAAAGGTTTCAAATCCACGTTGTTGATGTACTTTGAATACAAGAATAAGTCATGTAGTTTCTCCTATTTTTAAGAGCTCTATTGCATGCTTGTAGATTTTGTCCTTTTTAATGTTGAAATTTTGGTATGCTCGTTTAACCATAGACAATGTCACATCATTGTCACCCAACCATAGGCATTCACATATGCCACCCCCGAGCACACTAACCTTTACTTAGAATAATTTCGACAAGCCTACTCCAGAACCAGTAGATAAACCCTAGTTGCTAACTGAAACAACAACTCAATACAAGTAGAGTGCTCCTTCTCCAATGGTAGTGCATAAGAGAGAGAGTCTCCATATCCACAGAATAAGTTCCATACGCAACTGCAGCAGCTATAGATGCACTACTCTCTCAACCTTGCACCATACTTAGCAAGAATATCACCAAGAGTTTCACCAAGAGAGTCACCAAGAGAATCACTTGATAGCGCTAGAGAGAGACCAAGACCAAGAGATGACCACACACCCTTATTCCTCCTTGCAGCTGCAATTGCAGCTCTCCACAAGACTTACGCCTTGACTGGGTATCGAAATGAGCTAAAACGTCCTCTATTTATATTAATCTGTCTAGTGACTTTTCTGGTTGGGTTGACCTGACTTTCTAGTAATTATATTTTTTGTTTATCTTCTTCCTGTGGAGCCGACTTGTAATTCTGGAAGATAATATTCTAATATTATTTGTTATGTTAGGTCGACTTGTCTTCTAGGGTTTCCACACATTTGTTTAATGGTTCACTTGCTTCTGGAATATTCTATTCTAAGTCATAGGTTACACGTGGAGGTTAATACCTTCCACAACTACCAAAACACCAACACTCCCTCTTAGTTAGGGAGGTATTAACTAAGATGTTCTTCATGTTGTGGTCTCAAACACATCCATCCATCTCACATGGCATGGTCAAGAATCACATGGTATTGTAGACCAGACTACAAGTAGCATCACCATAGCCACATAGGCTATCATGTGATCAAACAGATCAAGTATCACCATCATAGTTGCACATTAGCCATTTAGTTGGAAAACACCTCCAACACTATTGGTTAGCCCTCCAACTAGTAATCTTTGATGCTATTGATCGACACTCTAACTGGGAATCATTTCCGACACTATAGGTTGACATTTAGTTCATACAGAACTAGTAACTCCTCAACTCACACAGAATTTGACTCAAAAATTTAACACTCCTCTTAATGAGGAAGGTATTCCTCTTGGCATGATCATCATCAATGCTTCTACGCTTTTGCACACCTCGACCATTGTATTGTTGAATTTCATGAATCCATACATCATAAGAAGTTTTGCACTTTCATTAAAGTAGTGTACCAGCCTTTGTTGGAGTAGCATACCAACCTGCATTGGGGTAACATACCAGCCTGTGTTGGGGTAACATACCAGGCTGCGTTGGAGTAGCATACTAACTTGTGTTGGGGTAATATATCAGACTATGTTGGAGTAGCATATCAACCTACGCTGGGGTAACATACCAGCCTGAGTTGGAGTAGCATACCAACATGCGATGGGGTAACATACCAGTCTGTGTTGGTGTAGCATACCAACCTGCGTTGGGGTAACATATCAGTATGCGTTGGAGTAGAATACCAACCTACGTTGGGGTAACATACATGTCTGCGTTGGAGTAGCATACCAAACTGCGTTGGGGTAACATATCAACCTGCGTTGGATTAGCATACCAACTTGTGTTGGGGTAACATACCAGCCTACGTTGGAGTAGCATACCAACCTGCGTTGGGGTAACATACTAGCCTGCGTTGAAGTAGCATACCAACCTACATTGGGGTATCTCCCACTATTAGGGATCACATAACTTCCTGCTTTGGGGGAATACATCAATTCTCACTATTGGAGAAAAACATTTGGACCACTCCAAGCTTGTCTTTGACAGAGGCTTGGTCAACATATCTGCTACATGTTCGTGGGTATCAATATACTGGAGCAAGTGTCTCGTCATAGTCTTCTCCCTCTTGCTGGGAGAATCCTCTAAACACAAATCAGGCTTTGTACATCTCTAGGTTATTCATCTACAACATGCTTGATCTTGTAGATCAACTTGGAAGTCATCGTTGACTTCCCTTATGGTCTCAAAACCAAGGAAAATATATATATCCCATTCCTTCTGATTAGCTTCCTCCTCGATCACTATAGAAAAGTCTATTGAAGCAAGGGAATCTTCCCATAAGATCTCATATCTCCTTGAATCCTATGAAGCTTCGATCTAGCCTTCTCAACCCATGGCATCTGTCTGTCAATTCCAGAAGACGTCTCTCTCTTCCATCTGAATCTGAAAGTCTCTGAGCCTCCATTCTCCCTCTGAAGCTTGACTCCCTCTGAGTCTGTATAATATTCGAGGCCATTTTCTCATCATGATATGGCTCATCAATGTTGCATCTTGCAAAGTTTCATGGTACCACGTTGGTCTCTTCTTGGTTACTGCAACGATTTTGGGTAGGCCCTTCTGGTTCTACTAACTCTACTTGATGATTTGAAGAGTGATCAACTGCACTAGAGGGATTTTTTCTATCATCTTTGGATCCTTCTTCTCCTTATAATCAATCTCCATATGAGATACTATGTATCTCACAAAAGTTCCCTTCTTCATATTCTTCTTCTTTGGTACATGGTTGTATACGGTCGTGTATACAACTTCTTATCTGGATAGTCTACTCCATGTCTCAAACTAGAGACCATCCAATATGTTGTTTCCTTCGCCTATTTCCTGGAGCACCCGCCAAACCTTGATCTAGTGTTAAATGTGCATTACCTGCAAGTTCCCCACAGAAAATTGAATCCCACTCATTGATAATTGAGGGATTTAAATTGGAGGAAATAAACCCTTCCATCGGCTCCCTTGACACCTGATCCGGGAAGAAACCTTGATCCGTAAAAGGGTAAAAAAAATATGATGATGGACCCTAATTCAAAGTATTCCAGTTTGTGAACCCTAAGTTCGAACCCTTGAAGGACACTTCTAAAGAGATTTTTGATAAAAACCACCAACTCCCCATGATTAAAGCAGTCACTATGGGATCAGGAAATGACCAAGAGAAGTTTTCCATGGACGACAAAGAGAAAAACCCACTGTGAAAAGGAGAGAAAATGTCCATAGGGTCCAACGGAGGTGGACTGCACCTTGGAACAGAGTGAGGAAATTTTTCGATGCTTGCGATGCCCCCGGTCGCCACAACCTCACCATTTCTAGCCTCCCCTCCCAGCCAAGAGAGTGATCCCGACGTTGACCCAGAGAAAACACCGGTAACCCCCAATAACTGAGAGAAGAAATCACCCTGCGCTTCTGAGGGTTCCGACTCCGCTAGTTGTGCCATATTAGGGTATATGAGGTAGCCAGTTGTCCCCATCCAGGGTAACAACTCACCTGGATCTTGCAAGTAGTTGACTTCATCTTCGTATGTGGCCATTAGTTCAACTCTTAGCTTTGATATCTAACCCTCTGAGCCGCTGCTAAGACCCACAGATTCTTCCACCACTGCCAACTAATGTCACGGGAAAGAGGAGCCCTATGATCACCAGAAAAGGGGGGGACGATCTAGCTAGGCCTAGGCCTGAGGCCATGACACGGAACTCATATGACCGCAGGTGTGGGCCGCAGAGCTAATCCACCCATCAATCACAACATTTTCTATTAAATCAACAATTTTTTAATTTTTTTTCTAGTTAAATAAAAATCACTTGTCCTTTATATATATATACATACATATATATATATATATATATATATATATATATATGTGTGTGTGTGTGTGTGTGTGTGTGTGTGTGTGTGTGTGTGTGTGTGTGTGTGTGGGGCGGTGAATGCAAAACAGAAAAGTAACTAGTGATCCTCCAAATTATACTTACATTACATATCATCTTGAATTGATGATATATCACAGTTTTCGACGAACATCTACTAGTAACAATGAACAATGAAGGAGTTGCAGGCTACAACTCTTTATTATCAAGAGTTTATGTTCATTTTTTATGAGCCGTAAAAATTGGTCAAGTAGTTGATTTTTATTTTTTTTACATGTGGTTCACAACATCGAAGATCAGTAGCTCACTACATCCATGGAAAATCCTCCTGAAATCCGCGAGAGTACATGGGGAGGCCAGGATTGGTGGGATTTTGATTGCTCAACAACAAGAGTATCTTATAGACCCATTAAGGGCATCACATGTCACTTACAAGGAATTGAACCTCGATGGGGAGGATAACAACCATTCCTCCCAACCACCGAAGCTACATCCAATGGACTAGTCAAGTAGTTGATATAAGCAAACTAAAGCCATGAATTTTTGAAGGGTGGAAAATGACACCTATCGACGTATCTCAACCACTTTTAATAATGTGGTTGTGCTAGTTACCTCACAATATTAGTTCTACACTGTGAGTTTGCTACTAAAATTTGCTTGTTTGCATATATCAAATTCAAGTTACATTGCTTGTAGTGATTTAATTGGTGTATTTGAATTCCCACTGATATGTAAAATAGTGATTCTTGCTACACATTAATGTTTCATATGCTAAACTTTTAATGGACATCATTAAAATTTTGGTTTTTAAAAAACAATAAATTACTTCTTTGTGCAAATTTAGTTTCCCTAGTTTTGTAATACTGCCCATGCATAAATTTTGATGGACACCATGAACATATTGTTTTATGTAACACAATAAAATAGATATTGTCATATTAGCAATGTTTCACATACTTCACATTAAAATAGTTTGCACTTCTAAAAAATATGTAATGCTGACATTACTTATTTTAATCTAGTTACCTATATGGACTAACAATATTTTTAGTTATAGTTGGGAAAGAATGAGTCAAGGATCACAGTTAATGAATATAAAGGGTAGTAAAGAGTAGTTCATTTTCATATTCGAAAGTTTTAGATGTCAAACTATTGGTCATTTTTACATAGCAAGATGACAAGATTGACCATTTCTGTGCATCTCAANGATATGTAAAATAGTGATTCTTGCTACACATTAATGTTTCATATGCTAAACTTTTAATGGACATCATTAAAATTTTGGTTTTTAAAAAACAATAAATTACTTCTTTGTGCAAATTTAGTTTCCCTAGTTTTGTAATACTGCCCATGCATAAATTTTGATGGACACCATGAACATATTGTTTTATGTAACACAATAAAATAGATATTGTCATATTAGCAATGTTTCACATACTTCACATTAAAATAGTTTGCACTTCTAAAAAATATGTAATGCTGACATTACTTATTTTAATCTAGTTACCTATATGGACTAACAATATTTTTAGTTATAGTTGGGAAAGAATGAGTCAAGGATCACAGTTAATGAATATAAAGGGTAGTAAAGAGTAGTTCATTTTCATATTCGAAAGTTTTAGATGTCAAACTATTGGTCATTTTTACATAGCAAGATGACAAGATTGACCATTTCTGTGCATCTCAAATTTAATGTGTTTTGTCAATGCATTGTTGTTATTGTTAACTTGGTGTATGGGCGATGAATAGTGTTACAGTGGAAATAAAAGTGAAGCGTGCCAAAATTATATTTCATAATCTAACAAAATGTCTATTGTTTTTCATTATTTTTCATTATTGCTTTTTTTTTGTTGTTGTTTGGGGATATGGTGTCATAATGTTAGCATATATCTCATTTATGTTCCCATTATAATATGATAATGTGATTGGTCATTTGTTATTGGTGGAGTTAAATACAAATGGAGTTGAAGTGGTGTGTTTGTCTTAGCATATTTAATCAAAATAAGTTTAATGGTGTAACAAAATGTAATTTTTTATCATTTTTTTTGAAATATTTTTTTTTCATTTTTTAAGTGCCTTATTAGTATGTTTAACCATCTGTATGAGTGTGATATGATATTTTGATGGGACACATGTTTTATATTGTGTCGTGTGTATATGTTATGGAGAATGGTGATTGTGTATTGTTTTACAATGTTACAAAAGTGAGTTATTGTGAAGAACAATTTAGATGAACTATAATAATGTGCTTTATTACTATTAATCACTGAAAAGTCTCGGATTAAGAACTCGCTCCGTGGTTCTAGTGCCTGCACCCTGGTGTAGCTGTTTAGGGTTCGACACAAACGCCGCCATGGAAGCTCGGGGAGGAGGGGAGCCGCCGCCCCCTCCTTCTCCATTCACCTCCTTTCGAAAACTGGTTGTAGCTTGCAACAAGAAGACGACCCCCTCAGCGCCCCCAAGCTTCGTCAAGAAACTAGACGCTATTCCGGAGATTGACCTGCCGCCCAAACTTCCAATGAAAGTAGCCCTTTCTCTCTCTGAAAGAGGACTCATAGGTCAATTCATGGGACTATGGCCCTCAACCAGATCCACAGACAACTGGATACAGCGAAACTGGAGACCGCTGATCACAAATAGTGTTACGTGCTATGCGGTCGGGAGAGGTTACTTCATTTTCGAATTTATCTCTCAGGAGGACAGAGATTTGATCTTCAGAAATGGACCGTACTTCATGGGCACCCAAGGACTCTACTTAAACCGATGGACGCCAAGCTTTGACCCTGCTTCATAAGTTCCCAAGGATGTCCCTGTCTGGGTAAGACTCCCAAATCTGTCGATACATTGCTGGAACCCAACCTCGCTTCAAGCAATTGGGAATGGGCTGGGGCGCTATATTGATCGAGCAGAGCCTAGAGACCAGTACTCCTACGTGCGGATCTGTGTGGAAGTCGACCTGGAGGTAGGTCTGCTAGAGGCGATAAAACTAAAAGTTGGGGACTGGCACCACTTCCAAAAGATGGACTACGAACAACTCCCATTCAAGTGCAGAGGTTGTCATGAATACAACCACTTCCAAAGGAACTGCCCAAAGAACCCTTCTACAGAGAAAGCAGGGGATGAAGGCTGGCAACAAGCCCGGAAGGGGAAATCCAAAGAGAAATGACCAAGAAACGAACAGACAGCCCCACCGCAAGCCAAAACCTCAGGAACCAAGGAAACTGAGAACAGCTTCAGTATTCTGGCAAAAGAAGTCGATGGAGAGGAACCAGATCCAAGTAAAGATGTTCAAGAGGAAGAAGCAAAAGACAACCAGAACTCTGAAGATAAAGGGAACCCATCAGCAGAAGAAGAAGGGGCGCAAAACAACTCCCCCCAAAGGTTGGAAGGCAGTCAGAACATAGAGGAAGTGGAGATCTCAATAGGAAGTGACTCAGAAGATGCAAACGAGGCTTGGGTCACTCCAAAGAAAACAGGAAGAGGTAGGAAAACCAAAAAATCTGAAAGAGACCAGGAAACCTACAAAGACGTCCTCAAAGGGGCGCAGCCCACCATAAAGCAGTTGATCAGCGTTCGACATACGAGAAAGCAAGCCAAAAACTCCCAAGGAGGCCATTCCTCCCCCCAAGGTTTATAATGTTCCTAACCTCCTGGAACTGTAGGGGAATGGGTAGCAAAAGGAAGGAAGAAGCACTCAAGGATATAATCAAAGCCTCGAAAGCAAACATCCTCCTTCTCCAGGAGACCAAGATGAGCCAGCAAGACTCACTTAAAACTTCATTGAACGTTTGGAGAGGAAGCCAAGGAATAGCTGAAAATGCCAAAGGTGCCTCAGGAGGACTCTGCACTCTGTGGAACGCCTCCAAAATAGACCTGATCAGCTCACATGCATGCATTGGATTCACACCAAACTCCTTCACAAAGACTCGGGTTACCAGGTAAGCATCTTTAATATCTATGTGCCGCAGCAGTGGGGGGAAAAAAAACAATGCTGGGAGTCCCTACAGGACTACCTTCAGCAAAACAATCTCAACAATATCATTCTCGGTGGGGATCTGAATGTAACCTTAGCTCAAGAGGAAAAAAGAGGGGGTTCCTTAGTGAGAGATCCGGCTAGAGAATGGGTGGAGGATCTAGCCTCAGCCTGGGACCTTCTAGACATCAAGCCGGCCAAAGGACTTTACACGTGGACAAATAAAAGGATCGGTCCTGGGCACATAGCAGCCAGACTGGACAGATTTCTAGTTCAAATCTCCCTTCTGTTACTAGGACTCACAACAAATGCAGAAATCCTACCCCACAGTGTATCAGATCACAAGCCCATTCATCTAGAAATCAAAAAAGACCAAGTCAGAGGGCCCATCCCCTTCAGATTTAGTCCGAATTGGATCCAAGACAAAGACTTTCTCGCTTTAGTCTCCAAAACATGGACCAACGCTATTAAAGGCTCAGCTTTTTATGTTTGGGAAGAAAAACTAAGAAGGTTAAAAAGAGCCCTTAAACTATGGGCAAAGAGCAAGCCAAGTCCAATAGCCATGCGCATAGCAGCCCAAATGCAGCTCGAGAGCCACCAGCTGGAAATGGAACACCATGAGGTCACGCAAGAAGCCCTCCAACATGAAGACAGCCTTCAAAGACAATGGCACAAAGCCTGCAGAGAGGAGGAAAGCTACTGGAGGCAAAAATCAAGAAGTCTATGGCTGAAAGAAGGAGATAAAAACACAAGTTGTTTCCATAAGCAAGCGGAAGCAAGGAAACAATACAAAGCAGTTACAAAAGTACAAGTCCAAAATAAAATAATTGCAAATCCAGAGGGCATAAAACAAGCAACCTTTGAAGCCTTTGAGACGCTCTACACAGAATCACAAGGGACCGAAATAGACCCACAGATGTACCCTCTCACAGTTATCCCAGGCCTCATAAATGAGGATATCAACAGCAAGCTAACCAGGGAGGTATCGCAGCAAGAGATAAAGGAGGCCCTGGATCAAATGAACAAAGACAAGGCCCTTGAGTCGGATGGGTTCACTGCCAAATTCTATCAGCATTGCTGGGATATAATCAAAAAGGATCTAACCAAAATGATTAGGAAATCGCAGCAGAGCGGCAAGCTAGGTGGAAGTACCAATTCGTCCTTCCTGGCACTCATCCCAAAGGAGAAAGGAGCAGTCTCATTCAACCGCTTTAGGCCAATCTCCCTTTGCAACACAAGCTATAAAATTCTCATCAAAGTTATAGCCAATCGACTCAAGTCAATTCTCCCTCTCATTGTTCCTGAAAACCAAGGAGGCTTTGTCAAAGGTAGGCATATTGTCGATAATATCATCCTTGTTCAAGAGGCCCTTCACTCAAGTGTCCGAAGGAAAGACAAAGGTATGATCATTAAACTGGATCTCGCTAATGCCTTTGATAGAGTTAGACATAAATTCTTATTTAAAGTCATGAGAAAGTTTGGTTTTGATTCGACCTTTGTAAACTAGATAAAAGCTTGTATTGGATCACCATGGATAGCCCCGTTGGTGAATGGGAAAGTAACAAAGTTCTTCCAAGCTTCCAGGGGTTTAAGACAAGGATGCCCCCTTTCGCCCCTGCTCTATGCAATCCAAGCATCAGTCCTAAGCTACCAGCTAGAAAATTCCCAAGTTCATAAAAACCTCCAGGGACTAAGAATCGTGCAAGGGGTGAAAGAAATAAACCATGCACAATTTGCGGACGACACATTGCTGTTGGGGGGAGCAAGTCCAATAATAGCAAAAAAGTTTAAGGCAGAGCTGGACACTTATGCTGCAGTCTCAGGAAGTGAAATAAGCCAGTCCAAAAGCAAAATCTATGGATGGAATATCACGCCAAATGAGATGCTGGGAATCACAAGAGTTCTAGGGATGGAAGGGCACACTAATTGGGAGGCCTTTAAATACCTGGGAATCCCCATTTTTAAATCTGCCCCAAAAGCCTCTCACTGGAACCATCTGATAGACAAACTAAAAAACAAAATTTCCTGTTGGGGGGCGAACTGGTTAAATTTAGCAGGGAAGGCAATACTGATAAAATCCGTGGTGACCAGCATTCCCATCTATCAGAGCTCGTTGCTTTTAGCCCCTGCCACTGTCATCCAAAAAATTGAAGCTTTTCAAAGGCGCTTCTTGTGGGAAGGAGGAAAGCAGGCTCGAAGGAAATTGCATTTGATAAGTTGGGAAAAAACCTCAAAGCCCTTCCTGGAAGGGGGACTTAACTTTAAAAAAACCCGAGCTCAAAATCTGGCATTGGGGGCAAAGTTGCTTTGGAGGATGGTCACTGGCAAACCAGCTTGGAGCAAACTAGTGCTCTGGAGAAAATACTTTAGGGGGGCCAGGGACCGAAGCTTAGAGTTTCCTTGTAAAGAATCGAAAGGCTCCCCTATCTTCACTCTCTGTAAAAAGGTTCTACCACATTTCAGCCCTCACCTCACATGGGTGCCAAGAAATGGTAAGAAAATCAGAATCTGGCAAGACTCAATTATGGGAGACCCCCTCCTAGAGCTGCGACAGGAGCTACATCACCCCAAAGACTGGATGGACAGTCAAAACATTGTTACTCTCTTTGACATCTCAATGTGGGGGGAGGACAAGCTACAGACTTGGCAAGGGTGGGGAGTGCCCAACAGACCTGTTGATCTAGAAAAGGACTAGTGCATCCTTCAAAGTTGTCTTCAAGGGAAGGCCCCTTTAAAAAAGAAAGGTAAAGACGACAGAGGTTGGGAAGGGAATGCAAAGGCCTACTCCACAGCAGAGGGCTACCAACTCTTCAACAGCGTCCCCACTGCTCTGCCTAATCCGCAACTCTAGAAAGCAATCTGGCAGTCCAAATCATTCCCAAAAATCGACCTTTTCATATGGACGTTGGCGCACAAGAGCATCCAAACAGGGGAGAACCTCAAAAGACGTGGTTGGGAAGGGCCCTACAGGTGTCCCTTATGTCTACTTGCAGAAGAAACCACAGATCACCTCCTCCTCAACTGTGTTTTCTCCAAAGAAGTCTGGATGCTAGCAACAGGAACCCAAAGTGCCCTCAATCTTCCCCCTGATATAAGAAGTCTCCTTCTCCATTGGGACTCTTTCTATCCTTTCACTGTAAAGGGAAAAAATCAAGCCTTCATGATGTGGAAAGTACTTCCAAAGTTTATCCTGTGGAACCTTTGGCTAGAAAGGAACAATAGAATCTTCAGAGATAACCAAAGAAGTGCAGCCATGGTCGTCACCAAAATTCATGCTCTCTTTGGTGAATCTGCCCCTTATCTCTGCAATTCAAATAAGAACCACACACTGGACGAAGTAGAGCAACACTGGCTAAGCCAGTTCAAGATACAATGTCACATGGGCAGAAAAGCCAGCAATCTAATCAAAGAAGATTGGGAGATCAGGAAAGACAAACAGGAGTTTGCTAATTGGAAAAGAGGAATAAACACCCCTATCCTATTCTTTGACGAGGCCTCGAAAGGAAATCTAGGCCAAGCTGGATGAGGGGGGATAATTGAAAATCCCATTGAGGCTACAACAATACATTTCACATTGGGCTTAGGAATAGAGTCCAACAACAGAGTTGAGGCCATGGCTCTCTGGCAAGGGCTAATCCAAGCAAAAAAACACAGGATCCAAGACTTGATAATAATTGGAGACTCCAGAGTGATTATACAGGCCATAATTCACCACTCTAAGACTCAAAGCGCAATTCTCAATAACCTTCTTGACAAGATCCACCTCCTCCTAAGGAATTTCAAGTCGTATAAATTTTTTCATGTGTTAAGGGATTTGAATGGGGAGGCGGACAAGGAAGCCAATAGAGGCACGCTTCTGGAGCCGGGGGTATTGAAAGTGAACGAAATGGCAGTTAGTGTGGCACTCCCTTGAAATCCGATCCACCCTCCCTCTCATATTCAAACGCAAGCTAAGTCAGCAGGCAGGAAATCGGGGGAATCGATGAGACCAGATCGCGTCAGAGCATGTGGTTGGACGAGAGGGACATATCAGTACCACGAGAAGGAGTGTTACAGATATGGTGGAGACAAGAAATTTGCGCGGCCATCCCTCACAAATCCTGCAAATCAAAGGGCAATGATGAGAAAGAATGAAGAAGAACTTTAAAAGAGGGCGAACCCCCATTCTCTTCCCAGTACCAGGGCAAGAGCGCAAGTCTATCAAGGGCAGCGAGGTCGTGAAGTTTCCTTCAGAAAAGAGCAAGGCGCAAGCAGAAAGGGGACGCGTCCAGGAATGGCCTCAGCTTCGACCAGCAAACCAAGCATGGAAGAAAGGCTCAAGGAAATGGATAAAACATTGGAAAATCTGAAGCAACTGCTCCAATATCAGCTGGATTTTCTTGAAAATTTGGATTCAGAAGCAAGAAGAAGAATGGAGAAACTGGAGGCGGATATCACCACTGCAAAGCTTGGGTTTACAGAGGAGCTGGATAAGCTACACAGGGAACTAAAGAACCCTCAACAGAAATTTGAAGAACGAATAGATCAGCTGGAAGCAAAGATGGCTCAGCTAAGCAACGACTGGAAGCAAGACCCCGTGAACTAAGACAACCCACTAGTAGTCTGTTAGCAAGATCTTTTCAGCAAAATGGTGTTTTGTATAGAAGCCATTGTTGTAAATAACTTTGTACCTGGTGAAGGTTAACATAATCTTAGCTCAGGATTAAAGTCTATAGCTATAGAATTAGAAGGAATTCTCAGAAAGACGGGCACGAAGAAATTTGAGGCCTATTTTGTAATCGAATATGTGGCCAGTCCACTCCTTTTTTAATGCAATCTCCATAACAATTTTCGTCAAAAAAAAAAATAATGTGCTTTATTACTTATTCTAAAATTCAATTGTTGGGATCTAAATTGTCACTTTGAATTGATCATGACACCATAGGAATAGCATTAGGGATCTATTGGACTTGTGTGGGTGAGAAAATCCAACAAAGTGGGATGTTGAGGCCTCATAATTTTGTCTTGTCATAATAACATTTTGTGAACGAGCTATAATACCAAGGATCCCAATCATATCTTAGTTGTATAGGCTCATCCTCCTCCTTATTTCAAAGTGTGATTAGCATCTCATGATTATGCTAAGCATAGCTACTATTTATCTCTATTCCATGTATCCCTTCCTTTACAACACTTTGTCCATGGAAACACACCTTAATTTTCTAATATCTATGTTCATGACATATAGTCCCATCTTGAGGAGCAAGGGGGAGGTGGGTACGTGCATATGTGTGCATTTGCACACCCTCACCTCCCACACACACATGCACACCCTCACTCTGGGTAGAGTGAGGGTGTGCATGTTTGTTCAACACCCTTACCTTAGGCAAGGGTGGGTGGTGGCATGTTGAGGACATGCATACATGTGCTTGATTTGTTTATAATTGGCTAATCAATGAATTAGTTGAATGTTCAAACTACAATTTAGTATGTTGTTTTTACAAATCAATGAATGAAATGAGAATGAGAAATTTTTTATTGATTCAAGTAGATTTTAGGTTTTTCCAATATTATGAGTGGATTCAAAGTTGGCAAAACTCTTGGAAGTATAGTTTCATCATGAAAAATATATAATCATGGTGAAATATGATTAGGACAAAAATTATTTGGTTTGGTGCTTTACAATTTCCAAAGATAGACATCCTTCTTTTGATTGTCCTGTAACGTTGGTAAGCTTCCCCTTTTTCCCTTTCTTCTTTCTAATTTATGTCCAACTTGTTGATTGAATTGATGTTGATGGAGGTTCTAGTGGTGGCAACTACCTTGACTCCTTTCAACTAGTCAAAGGGACTTGTTCCCTTTATTAGTTTGAACTATTTGATTCATGCCACCTCTTCAATGCGTTTAAAGGGTTCTTAAATGATATAACCAGCAGAGGAGGGGTGGTTCATTTTACATGACCAAATCAATATTCATGTTGCATACCTCAAAATATGGGACATGGACGTTCATCATTTCTATATAATTTGAGCTCTTTATGTTATTTTCTAGCGCAACCGTTTGAGAATTTGGCTTTGAGTATCTCTAGCCATTGGGTTTATCATTTTCTTTTATTTTTTTCTTTGATTGAATCTTGGCCTTTTTGCAAGCTTCCTTTAAGTGGCGTGTGGAAAAATCAACAATTGAGAGTTGTTGTCTCGTAATCCAAATTCTACATCTCATGGGAATAATTTCAATACATAATGATCTTACCAACCAGACCTTTATTTAGGTCAAGCTCTATACAAATTTTGGCATAGGAAAAATTATGTTAATATTCTTGCGCCAACCTTAAGTCATTTTTCATGAAATTTGTGCATTTCAAGTGTGTCAAATGTTTGAAGAATTAAGTATCTTTGATGTTGTTTATGAGCTAAGTGTTAGTTGTTGGAAGCATGCTCATATCACAATTGATACGTTGGCATCTTCAACTAATATATTATATTTTAGTGACATTACCTGCCAATATGGCTACAAGAATTTTGTGACAAGAGAGTTTGGTCACATTATTACATTGTGAGTGTGCATAACTCGATGAGGAGTAACTACAAGTTAAGTATATAACTAACTAGCATAAGTATAATTCATGATAGTGTTGTAACGACTTTGAGCCATATTGTTGACCTAGCCTTGTGCCCTAGAGAATCTAAGGTTTACCTTGGGTACCATCCTCAGAATGAGGGGAAGTTCCCGAGAGTTTTCCTTGGGATATCTTACCTTGGAAAAAAGTATCATTCTCAATAGAAACAAAACTTTTTGTGTGATACATAAAATCATGTGATGCATATGTCAATAAGTTATATTTTGGAAAAGCTTATGACTTGGAAAATGTTCACTTCACAACAAATTTGCCTCTATATGACAACTTGCTTATGGAAAATACATTTTAACCTTCAATGGTAATTTCAACAGTGACCAATTGATAATGTGGGTATTAGTATCATGTTAAGTATCTTTAACATTGCTTATAAGCCAAGTACTAGTTGTTAGAAGCATGCTCGTATCATAATTGATACGTTGGCATCTTCGAGTAATATTTTATAATTCAGTGACATTGCTTACCATTATCTGACAAGAGACTTTGGTCGCATTATTATATTGTAAGTGAGCACAACTCGATGAGGAGTAAATACAAATTAAGTATATAACCAACCAACATAAGTATC
>SNQJ01S0177309.1:1554-19831 GCA_010110895.2 Picea sitchensis
TTTTTATAATTATGGCATTGATTCGACCTTTGCTTATAGGACTTTGGAGTTTTTTAATTTTTTGATTCATATGACTAAGGAAGGTGGATCAAAGTTGAGGCCCCATTGATACGAACTATCCCTTGCTCCAGCTGCCTTGCAGATTTGGCTAAGCTATCTGTTGTCCCATTTTTCCTATGATAGATATGATAATACTCCATAGAATTGAATTTTTGTTTCTCATTACGGATTCTTTAGCAAATCCTTTGGAGATTGGGTAACCCTTTTATAATCAACTCAGAATCACCTATTACATTGACTTTCAATTGCTCAGTCAATGTTTATTAGTGTCATACCCTATACATTGCTAGGATCTCAACTTGATTATTTGTTGTAGACCCCAATCCCCAAACATATTCTGTAATCTTATTTCCTTCGAAGTCATAGATGACCCCCACACCTCTATATAAATATTATAAGATGCTTTAATTTATATTTTTAAATACTTTCTTAATATTTAAGTGATAGGCATCCATCATCTATTAAGAGATGGAACATTATTTATACTATGAGGTGTATGACCTTTTGATCTAACTTAACTATAAGGAGGATTCAATCAGTGAACTCTTTTGAGAGTGTACTTATCACTTTTTGAGAAATAAAATCTTGATAAGAAATATAACAATAATCCATTTTTACTAATTAAATTGATTTGAACGATAAATCTCTTAAAATATTATACATAATTTTTTTAAAAATCAAAATCAGAATTAAGATTGAGAGATGATAAATGTTACCAAATCAAACCAATTTGTATATATGATAACTTTTTTTTCCATGATTTTTTTTTTCACAATTTTATATATAGTATAAAATCTTTTACAGCGTCAAGCCATAGAGAGAAGATTTCAGCGATCAATAGCAATGGTCTAATCTGCCACCCTATCCGAAAACGATCGTTACAAGAGTTTACAATAGTTGATCTGAAGCTGGACATGAAACAACTAAATGTGAATTGAACCATATCGGCGGACCATTGTCGGACAAATGAAAATAATCACAACCACAGTGATCCGTTTACAATAAAAAACACAGGAAACTGTCAAGATCCAGTGATCTGTTCCTTGGAGATAGTGAAGAAAACAAGGAGATAACATCAAGAAGAAAATTTAGCTACAACCTTAGGCTAATTAAATAACAGTCAAAACTATCAGAAAGATGAAAGACAACAATAGGTGATTCAGAAGATGCTGTAGATTGTGATCGGACTCTCGATCCCACTGTCACTGTGAAAGATCGATAAACTTCCAGCCTCCTCCTTTAATGCTCTCTTTGAGAGAGCATCAGCTTCACTATTGTAAACTCTGGAATAGTGCTGAAATCTGATATTGGTGAAGCCTTTAGCTAGATCCAATGTTTTTTGTTTCCAAGAATCAACATGGATCGCTCGGAGCTTGGATTTTTGGGAAATCCAGTCGATGATGACCTTTGAGTCACCCCGGACGAGCAAGTGATTAATGGACCAACAGGAAGCAAGTAGTAGGGAAACCCAAAGCCCCATGAGCTCCGCTTTTGTGTTTGTTCCCGGACCACAATTGAGAATCCACTTTGTGATTCTCGACAGGTGGGCTCTGAAGAAACCTCCAGCCCCGCAGCAGGAACCATTGGCTTGGGCAGCTCCATCAAAGCATGCAAAGTGAACCCTTGTGGCAGACTAAGGTCAATCTCTTTATGAAAAAAGTGCTTTATAGTAGACGACTGCCAGGTAAATGATGCTAAGACCCTGTGGTATACAGCCAGTGTAGATGGAGACCTGTCTTCAAACAATGCTTTATTGCGTTCAATCCACAGATGCCAGCAGGTGAGTACTGCCAAGGAAATCGACAAAGATTTATTTAATTGCCAGGAGGTGAAACAATCGGTGATGGTATCACCGCTCCAGGAAAATGGAAGATTTAATTGCTTTAATAGTCTGCTCCAAATGTCCTTTGTGAACTCACAGTGGATCAGTAAATGTTGAATGTCTTCCTGTGCTCTTCGACAGAGGGAGCAAAAACCGGGACCTTCCCATCCTTTCCGGCGAAGGGAATCCCAAGTTAAAATCCGCTTCATGCCGGCCAGCCAAACAAAAAGTTTGTATTTTAGTGGAACCCTCCACTTCCAAACTTGTGAACGCCATGACAAATCCGGTGCTAGATTTTGTGTATTCAGTAATGCTTCAAAAATATTCTTTACCAATGGGATGCCAGATGCATCTCCACCTGTCCACAATAGTGTATCAGGTTCATCAGTGAGGGATATACCAGCGCACTTAAGATCAAAGATAAATTGATTCCATTCAATTGCCCTTCGCCCATTAAGAGACAGTTCCCTACAACCCAGCCAATGATCCAGAAGTGTGGAGGATCCAGTCGGTAGATTGATTTGTGCAAGATAAAGTAAATTTTGGGAAGTGAGTATCGAACACAAATCCGGATGAAGAAGTGATCTGTCCTCCAGACCAACAATCATGTCTCTGATAGTTTTGATCTCAGTGCCTGTGCCCGGCTTCCATCTGAGCCAATGGAGAATGATGGGAGAAGAAACGACCAGGCCCTTCCAGAAAGGAGAGGCGCTCTTTTGAAGAAGCGTTGGCTTACGAAGCCAGTCACAAAGTTTCACTGAGCCGAGGTATTTATCCACGACAATGTTGTGCCAAATGCTGTCGTGTGTAAGAGCTCTCCAAAAGGAGCTGGCGAGGAGGGCTGTATTGAAAGTATGTAAATTTTTTAGGCCCCATCCACCTGCCTTTCTGGGCCTAGCCAAAATCTCCCAGCTACAGAGGTGAAAACTATGCTTACTTCCGTGTCCATTCCACAAAAAAATTGAAGAAAGTCTCCGGAGAGTGTTGATAATCTTTTTTGGAATCTTCTCCAAGGTCATCCAGTATACCGCCAGTCCTTCTAAGACTGACTTTACCAGAATGAGTCGGCCACCAAGTGATAACCATTTATTACACCAGCCTCCTATTTTCTTTTCAAATAATTTTACTAGCCACAGCCAATCGTCTGGGGTAGAAGCTCCAATCTTCAGCTGGAATCCGAGGTACCTCAAGCCTTCTCTTAGATCAATAAAAGTGTATGGAATGGATCGTTTGAAAATTATTAGCTCTGGCTCCGAGAGTCCCCAGTAGTGAACAGATGATTTTGAAAGATTTATAGAAAGACCTGAGACAGAGCAGAAGCGAGAAAGAACCTCCTGAATGACAGACCACTCCGCTAAGTCAGCATTCGACATGAGAAGGAGGTCGTCAACAAACATAAGGTGGACTATCCTTATGAGCTTAGAAACTTTGATGCCGGTGATTTTGTGTTCAGAGAAGCTTTTTTTGAGTAGGAGACTGAGGCCCTCCATGATCAATATAAAGAGGTATGGGGAGAGTGGACATCCCTGTCGGAGTCCCCTCTCACTTTTAAAAAAACTGGAGGCCTCTCCATTGATTATAACGACGAAATTTGCAGTAGTAACACATGCAAAGATCCAATTTGTCAGCTTGACACCAAATCCAACAGCATGAAGCACAAGCCTAAGGAAATCCCAGTCGATGCTGTCAAATGCTTTGTTGATGTCAAGTTTCATTACCAGCACTTTTAAATTTTTTCTCTTGATGTTGTGTAAGCACTCGTGGGCTGCTCCGATCGCTTCCTGAATTCTCCTGCCCTTTAAGAAGCCGAGTTGTTCCATCGATAAGCTCCTTCCAAGGATGGGCTTAATCCTGTTTGAGATGACTTTAGAGATTAACTTATAAATGAGATTACATAGAGAAATCGGGCGAAAGTCATTGAAAGAGAGGGAGTTTGATATTTTCGGGATCAGGACCAAGAATGTAGCATTTAGGCTCCCAGAAATTTTACCCCTTATTCGAGAGTCTTCCACAATCTGAAGGAGATCTTCGCCAACAAGATCAAAAAAGAAAATGAAGAATTCTGTTGTCCAGCCGTCCGGCCCCGGACTTCGTTCTTTATTAAAATGAATCAGAATGTCTTTAAGCTCTGCAAGTGAAACATGTTTATAAAGCTCAGTGTCTTCAGCTGCGGTAATAAATTGAGGGTAAAGGCCAGTAGTCGAGACCTTTTCGGGGAGAAAATGATCGCTGGGGGCTTTGAACAGTTGTTTAAAATGTTGGACTGCCGCAGACTTTAACTCCTCTTGACCTCAGATAGGCCCAGTCCCATTTAAGTTGCTTTCAATAGACCAAATGGATTTTTTGCTTCTATTAGAACTCGCCAGCCTGTGAAAAAACTTCGTATTGGAATCACCGCTCATAAGCCATGTCGCACGACTACGCAAACGCCAGGCTTCTTCCTCCTGCCGCAGGATGTATGATCTGTTTGATTAAAGCGCCGAAAGCTTGGCAGTCTCTTCCACTGTTAAGGCCGAAGTAGATGAAGATGTGATGAGTAACGATATCTCGGACTCCAGCTCCTGTAAACGGGATTTTTCAGCCTGCTTTATATCCATAATCCACGTTTTAGTTTTTGTCTTTAGTACATTGAGTTTCCAGGCTATACGCCTCTGTGGATTAACTTCGGCCAGGAAGCATTGGTCCGACCAGACGCCATGGACCAGAGAAGTGTAATCCGCGCGCAGCAGCCATCAATGATTAAACTTGAAGGGGGTAGCTCGGTGGAGCGCTGGGGGCATCAACTTGAGTAGAACAGGGGCGTGGTCTGAAATAAATGGGTACTCAACCCATGAGGCTGGTAAAATTGATGAAGTCAGAAAAGCCTCAGCAACAAAAAAACGATCCAGGTGTCTAGCAATGGCCTCACTGCCAGTACGCCCATTACGCCAAGTAGGCACCAGACAGGGAGGGTGAACGTCAATTAAGTTGTTTGATGCAAAGAGCTCACTGTAGGTGGCTTCGGTAGGACCGGGCAGGAAAGATCTGCCCCAATGTTCATCAGCCTTCAAGATAAAGTTAAGGTCTCCGCAGCCTTTTTTCAGCCTATATGATAACTTGCACGATGATATCACACTAAACGTAACAACATATAATAACTAAATCTATGTTGTAAGAACATTGGTTCTTTGTATACTCATGCTTTTGAAGCGATGTTAATGTTATAACATGTAGCGTCTACAAAATGGTTTTCCCTCTATGAATTTATTAAGACGTAAACCTCTAAACTAATTGTTAATGTTATGATGAGTGGCCCCAACAAAACTATTTTTTGAATGTGTTAAAATACCAATATCTATACACGTACGGATTGGACAACATTTATTTAGAGTAAGATGGATTGATATAAAATTTAAATTTAAATTTTTATTTTATTTAAATTATTTTTATTATTATTTTTGAGTGGGTTAACGTGGGGGCAATCTTCTTTCTTAAGTTATTTTTCAGGCAAGTTTTTAGACAGTTTGTTTTTAAATTTTAGGTTAATTTAGAATTTGATCGATTTTCTGAGTATTTGGGTTAAGGTTTTGAAATACATGGAACATTGATCCATACAAAACTGAGACTATCTCTGAAAATTTGACCGGATTCAGGTCCATTATTTTCTCTGAAAAACTGAACTAGAGAGAAAAAATTGCTCCCAAATTAGCTTACTCCTTATTTTTTAAAATATGTTAAAATACTTATCTCAGTAAGATGGAAAATGGATTGATGTAGAATTTCTATTTCTGCCCGATATTTATTTATTTAAATTATCTTTATTATTTTTTAATTATGTTAAAATACTTATCTCAAGTAAAATGGAGATGCCTTGATGTAGAATTTTTATTTCTATTTAATTTATTTATTCAATCGGATTGCCCGGTAAGAGAAAGATGGATTGATATATAATTTTTATTTCTATTTTTACTTATTTACTTGGGGTGGATGCGATAATAGGAACGGTCCTACTTACCAGTCCACCGAGGCGATGATAAAAGGAATATGTTCAACCATCCGAAGTACATATATGTTATAATTGCAAAACCCCACAAAGGAAGCGAACTGGCCGGAGAGAACGCAGAACCGGGGTTGGGCTTTTTCATGTTTTGATATCTGAATTTGTGAGGGCAAGTTGTAGTTTCTTTCATTTTCAGGGTCTCGGAGTGTTTTCCTTCACAGATCGTGCTTCTGTATTACTGTCAAGGTATTGTTTTTCCAATAATCGCCTGCCTTTATGGTGATGTTTTAGCCATCATCTGTGATTGATTTTTTTTTTCTCGTTTGAGGGTCTGTATTTTAAGGGTTTGTTTGGGTTGGGTTGTTTTCTTTTTCTTTTGTATGGAAGGTGATTGCCCAATTCATTAATGGCAACGGCGACGACTGTTTCACCGCCCAGCAGTAGTACTTCCCCTATAATTGACCCATCTCCCGATCCAAATCCAAATTCGCCGTCTTCTCCAGAAACTGCCAATGAAAAATCCTCATTGCTCTACGTATCATTCAACCAGGACTTCGGCTGTTTTGCCTGTGGCACTGAGCAGGGTTTCCAGGTTTACAACTGCGATCCGTTCAGAGAAACCTTCAGAAGAGACTTCAACAATGGCGGTATTGGGGTTGTGGAGATGTTATTCCGATGCAATATTTTGGCCCTCGTGGGCGGGGGTTCGAATCCCCAGTACCCGCCCAATAAGGTCATGATCTGGGATGATCATCAGAGCCGCTGTATCGGGGAATTGTCCTTCAGGTCTGAGGTTCGAGCCGTGAAGCTGAGACGGGATCGGATTGTGGTGGTGTTGGAGCATAAGATTTATGTGTACAATTTCGTGGATTTGAAGTTGTTGCATCAGATTGAGACGATGGCAAACCCTAAGGGTTTGTGTTGTGTTTCTCATGCTCCCAATAGCTTCGTGTTGGCCTGCCCGGGCTTGCACCGTGGGCAGATGAGAGTCGAGCACTATGGCCTCAAGAGGACCAAGTTTATTACTGCCCATGACTCTCGCATCGCCTGCTTTGCGCTCACCCTCGATGGTAGCCTCCTTGCGACTTCTAGTACTAAGGGGACTCTTATAAGGATCTTCAACACCCTAGACGCCACTCGACTGCAAGAGGTATGTCTTGCATTTCTACCTACTCCTGTTTGAAACGTTTATGTTGGCTGGTAAAATCCCCATCAATCCTGTCTTATGCTTTCAAGCATTGACCTTAAAAGAAATTTTCTTCCCTAGATAAGGGTTAATCAGGATGGCCTCTTTGAAAGTATTGGCCTCAAAAGATCAGCTCTTTGTTCGAGAAGGGTTGATGTTGATCTTATATATTATTTCTAATTGAATGAGGAATTGTTCCGTGCCTAAATACTGATAGGTGAAGGTTGTGAAAATAATTATAGGGCTTTGAGTCACCGCTGGTTAGTAATGTAGTTTGGGGAAAATACTGTTAAATACTGTTAGGCTTATTTGTGGCTATTACTATGCTCTGCCAGGCATTTCTGTTAAGAGTAGAAGTAATTTTCCTGTGCATTCAAGCCCATGTGAAGGTGTTTGAACATAACTTTTTTGAAAATAACCTTTTGGCAGATACAGTTTAGTGAAGCAGATATTAGGCTCTGTATAGTTTCTTATGTTTGAGGAAGTAGAATGAACTGACATTATATATTTAAATATAATTATATTTTCTTGATAATGCAATCAGTTGAATTTCTAATCCTTCAGCATTGAGAACAAGGTGGATAGCCTGTCACAATATACTCTAGGTTGATAGCCTGTTACATTTTATCCCTATTATGTTCCTTGCCGGAGAATAGCTGGTAAGTGCAGACAGAATCTGTTGTCTTAAATGAAATCTATTTGCTAAAATTGCTAGATTACTCAGGTTTCATTCGATTTGCCTGACTATTATATCAATACATGTATTTTTAATAGCAACAAATATATTCAGGTCAAAACATAGACAGTTAAATGAATTATAATATTGAAAAATTGAAATTGAAATCCAATTTTTTGAATGAGATTTGGCATACTTGAAACAAAGGAGAATAGCACTGAAATCAGTGTTTTAAAACTCGGTCCGAGTTGACTTGGATTCGGTTGGAGTTTATTAGTGACCAGGTTGACTCGGCCATTGGCTTGGTTTGGTAGGCCGGTTAGGTACCGAACAGGACAAGTCAGAGCGTGACTTGGCCAGACCAGCTGAGTCAGAGCATGACTAGGCCGGTTCAGTATCAAACTGGCCTAGTTAGAGCATGACTCGGCTGGGTCGCTACTAAATCGTCCCTACTTGGTCGAGTCTGTGCCTGCACAGCTGAGTAGGTACTGAATCCCACCACCATGCAAAATTCAATTTTTCTTTAAAAGGGATTCATCAAAAACGCTGGCAATTAATGGTAATGTTTAAGAATCAGATACTTAAAGTTAAAGTTGACATTTCCTTTATCTTTCTTTTTTATCCTTTTGACCTTTCCTGTAAAAGTTGACATTTCTTTTTATCTTTCCTTTTTATCCTTTTACTTAAATTTTTAACATTACCATTAGTTGTTTCAGGATGTTTGAGGGTGGTTCCAACCTCATCAGACTTCCTATGGAGAAAGTAGATTTCATATCCCATTCAAAATTCAAACGGTTTTCAGGATTTCAGGATTGGTAGGATTGCAACATTTTTGTTGGATTCTATGAGGGTATGGGATTGGCATTTAATCAAGAGCACCAAGCCCTTTATGTACCTTGAAGTTGGTGGTATTGATTCTTGAACTCCTTTGTCATGGCCTTAGCAAAAATGTACCCTTCACTCAAACCAAAATCATTGATTAGGCATGTTAAGCTTTTTCTACCATATTATAAGACTTCAATTAGGTAGTTTCATCAAAATTGGGAGGTGTTGACTGATGTCCCTAGAGGATCGAGGTAGAGTCAAAGGCTAGACAAGAGTCAAAGGGTGATGCTAATGATGAGGATCCCAATATAAGCCATGGAGGAACATTGCTTGTCATTTATGTTTATCATTTAAATGTTCTTGCTCATTTATTCATAATGCTTTCTTTCAAAGTTTCAATAATTTTTTGGAATCATGGTTTGGAATCTTTAAAATATAATTTTTAATTAAAATTTAAATATTTTATGTATTTTTTTAGAAAACTGATTCATTGAAATCGGATTGGTCCGAGTCAATCCAAATTTGAGTTGACCCTTGACCAATTTTGAGTCCGAGTCCGAGTTTTAAAACATTGGCTGAAATAATTTTCAATATTTTTGAAACAGAACCTTTATGGATATTAGATATCACACGTAAGTTCTAAAGATGTATTTCTAGAGAAGGGATGGACATTCTGACGTAGACTTGATTCACCATCAGTGGTAATCTTCGCACCTGGCCAGGGATTCACCTTCTTACAGGTTAAATGCAATAAATTCTTCAAAAAAATGCTCTGCTGTAATGCTTAAAGGCTTAATTAAAACACCCATTTTACATGCAACAAATTATTCCAAAAAAATGCTCTGCTATAATGCTTAAAGGCTTAATTAAACACCTATTTTACATGCAACAAATTATTTAAAAAATATGCTCTGGTATAATGCTTAAAGGCTTAATTAAAACACCTATTTTTATTTTGCAATTTATTTTTTCCATGTGGAAATTTTCGCAATATTCCTTTTTGAAATCTTAACCTCTTCTCTTCATAGCTGAGTTTGAATATTGGTGTTTGTTTTCAGCTGGGAACCGCTAATTTACAGACATTGTAACAATCCCTCAAGTAATGAGTTGTAAGATTGGTTAGTGGTTATATCTCCTGTACGTTGAGAAACATTGTTGTTTTAAGCTTGAATATAATTGAATGTAGGTTCGTAGAGGTGCTGATAGAGCAGAAATCTATAGTCTGGCCTTCTCTTCCAATCATCAGTGGTTGGCAGTTTCAAGCGACAAGGGAACGATTCACATTTTTGGCCTCAATGTACCCAGGACAGGAGAAGATTCGAGGAGTGTTGATGCTACACAAAGTCTCCCAGGGACAAACGGTTCTGGTGGTAATCTAGTCATTCCCTCACCGGGAGGTAATCCGGGCTCTTCACTTTCCTTTATGAGAGGTAAGAATTCAAGCTTGAATTTTGATAATTAATATCTGCATATAATTGTGTTGTTTGTTAAAGGTAATGTCAAGCACCAAATGTGATAATAATCTAATGTGAGCACTGAGCATGCATTTTGCAGGAGTACTGCCAAGATATTTTAGCTCTCAGTGGTCCTTTGCTCAATTTCACTTACCCGAGGGATTACAATTTCTTGTAGCTTTTGGCCATCAAAAGAACACTATTGTCATTGTTGGCCTAGATGGAAGGTAAATTGGCTAAATATATTGGCTGTTGAATGTTATTGCTTGGAAGGAATTTTGTTAGCATTATTGATATTAACAAAATGAAGATTTGACATGATAAAACCAATGCAGAAAGACACTCTTCTAAGGAAAAGTTAAAAGTCCCTGACTCTTCAGTACTGTTATTTCATGTATGCAGCTTCTATAGATGTGCATTTGATCCCGTAAATGGTGGCGAAATGGAGCAAAAGGAGTATGCTAGATTTCTGAAATCAGATGAATCTAGTGACAGCTGATGTTTGTTTATTTGATCCTGTAAATGGTGGTGAAATGGTGCAAAATAACTATGTGAGATTTATGAAATCATATGTATCTAGTGACAACTGATGTTTGTTTATTGAGGATTTTCAGCTGTATTTAATTGCAATTTAGTTATAATGAATTTGTCTCTTCTTGAACAGAGTATAATGTAATGTAAATGCTGTATTGGTCCAGTAGTATTGTACAGTATCATTGTAACAGAAATGTTCTCAATAAAAGATTCTAATTTCTTTATTATGTCTTCCATAGGTATTTATGCCGGGATTTTTAATCTTCGGGTATTCTGTGATATGAACTAAATAAGCTCAGCTAAATCCCTTGTCATAAACAGGATGCAACTTATATGTGAGCTCAGCTAAATCCCTTGTCATAAACAGGATGCAACTTATATGTGAGCTCAGCTAGCCATGACTAGGATGCAAGTATTTGTGCCTCGAGAATTTGCTTCAACAATTAAGATACATTTATCCTTTCACTTTATGTCAAATCTATCTGAAAGTAATTTAGAACAGGATTTTCCACAATCCTTCCCAGTTGCTATGGCAGAACTTCATATTCTGATTGCTGTTCTTTCTTAAAATACACAATCTTGAGAGATACTTGTAGATGTAATTCAAATATCCTTTCCCTCCATTTATAAAAGTGGAGTACACATTTTTCTTAATATATAATCTTGAGAGATACTTGTAGATGTAATTTAAATACTCTTTCCTTCCATTTATAAAACTGAAGTACAAGTTTCTTAGGAGACAAGCGATTTCAACGTGGAAAACGTGGAAGGTGTACTAGTCCATGCATCGTAATGAGGCTGCATAATTGAGGTAGAAACATGAATGACAACTATACATTCTACAGTGTTTGGTCTGTGCATGAGAAAAATTCTTGCTCAAACAATAATTGAGACAAGCCAATTTTTTTATATAAATGGAAGCATCATATGCACCAAATACAATAATTGAGACAAGCCAATTTTTTTTATATAAATGGAAGCATCATATGCACCAAATGCATTCATTGATGGAGCAATCTGTATAGATAATAATGGGATGTCTCAAAGGATAGATTACCAGATTAGTTTGTTCATGTTTTTAAGAAATTGAAAAAGTTATCATCCCAATCTTGCTTACTTAGAACCAAGATTCCTCTATGGTGTTAATGTTGACCTGCCTATCTATGGCTTATAGTTGATGATTTCGGATTTTCTTTTATTAGATGTTCTATGTAGGCTTGTAATATTTTTTTAAAATCAAATTTGCTTCTGGACCTTGACCATCGTTTTCGTTGAAGATAATTTCATAAAAGGACGAATTCCCTCATTTATCTAAAAATTAATTTTGCTTATGGACGTTGACCATCTTTTTGCCAAAGATAATTTGATTAAAAACGAGGAATTCACTCGACAAAATGCAATCTCAATCACAATTGAGAAACAAGTCAAGCTTGGTTAGAACCAAGATTCCTCTAATGTTAATTTGCTCAAGATGTGGTGTTAATGTTGCCGTGCCTATCTATGGTTGATTTCGGAGTTTCTTTTATTAGATGTTCTATTTAGGCTTGTAATATTTTTTATTAAAATCAATTTTGCTTCTGGACCTTGACCATCCTTTTCGCTGAAGATAATTTCATAGAAAGGAGGAATTAGTCAATTTTTTAAAAATCAATCTTGCTTATGGACGTTGACCATCCGTTTTGTCGAAGATAATTTGATTGAAAAGGAGGAATTCACTCGACAAAATGCAATTGCAACCACAATTGAGAGAGACAAAGAAAAAAGGTTAGATTTACATACATGGATTTACATACATTCTTGAAATTCACAAGCGATTAGTGTGGAGTTTCAAGTTTATAGCGAGAAAGGTTTACCATACATGGATTTTGTACATCCTAGTTTATTATTTACGTCACGAGTTTATTGGCTTAGGAATTTTGCTGGAGATGACAATTGTGGATGTTGCAACTTTGGTGGAGAGGAGAACAAGACAAATTGAATAAAAAAATGGTGTTTAATTTGCCATAAATCAAAGAAGGAATAAAGGTTTGAGAATCAGGTTTTGCATGCACGCAACATCATCTCGCTTTGAGAAACCAAAGTGGAGATCAATAGAAGTGCTTAATCCACTACAAAGTGACATTTTATCATCTAATCAAGACATTGTTATTAGAGGCATTTGAAAAGTTGTCCTTTTAAGGCAAAAGTTGAAGGGGCAAGTGCTAAGATGATAAAGAACAAATGTAATTATTGAAAACAAGTCATATACAAGAACTGTAAGGCAATGCTAGAGGATATGTGGTTTGGAGAAAAAGGCACAAATGAAGCTTTAGGTGGTTGATGCCTTACTACGAGAAGTTTTATAGACCTCAAAGTAAGTTTTATAGACCTCAAAGTTCTTATTTTCATCTTTTCATTAGAGACAACACCTATACTCATGGATTTTAAAAGTTTAGATCAAATAGTTTATATCCTTTCAATCCACTATTGTATCTCACGACTATGCACTATGTTGACTTATCATTCGATTGGAATTGCTTTTGACATGGAATTATCATTTAAGCATCATATCCAAGATACGATAAAAAGTTTCTTACCTATCCAAGCTTCCACTGCTATATATTTCAAGGAACACATAGGCAAGCTATAGCCGAGGTAAAACCTTAACTTAATAGTCTCCACCCAAAACGATTCACTAAGGCTTACTTATGCCATCTTGAACTTACCATTAACTTGTAGAGTCTTGCTCTTTCGCTTTATGACTCCATTTTGCTTCTTTGGCGCATATGGAGTTGTCTTTGAAGAATTTTGAGGCTCTTTAGGCAGTCAACACAGGTCTGATTTACCACTGTTTAAACGCTGCCTTCTGAGGTTCTATTGGCTGTTAAGAACAGGTCTGTTTAGGACTGTTTTATGGCCACCGTTAGAACTGATTCAAAGCTCCATATAATGCTCCTGTTTCAAGGTTAGATAAACAAATGTTTGCCGTCACAAATTACTCTTTCCACAGTCATTAAAAACTGGAAACACTCCTCTGATATGTGCCACTTATATAATAAAATTTGCAAACCACAATATTTAACATGACCTTGGAAAAACCTTGGAAAAACCTCCATGGGGAAAAACCAGTGAAGAGGAATTTATTATGGAGCTTATAAGGAAAAAATTACAGCAGAGTTTACAAGCCAACTCATCTCAAGTTAGCATCCCAATCTCCTTGGAATTTGTGCCAGCAGATCCTTGAAAATCGTGGCCTTCTTCAACAGCAAGTGCGCCATCTCTTGGAATCTGTGTCTGTTGTTCTTGTCTTAGAAACCATGCCCTTCTTCCTCAGCTAGTGCGCTCAGCCCAAGTGTGCCCTCCCTCAACAAGTGCACCCTTCTTCTCAAAGTGCGCCCTCCTTCTTCTCCTCCAAACTCCTCTTCCTTTACTCTTCTCATGCAAGAGAACAATGTGCCCCCTCTTCCCTCATATTTTGTTCTTCTCATAAGCCTAACCTAGGAATCAAAGGCTAGGAGTAGATCTTAGCCATTCAACATCAAGGGTGGAGATTAAATCTCCCCCTTAACTTAAGTTCCCTAAGTCACTTTAGCATTTATGAGTCCATAAAATCACTTTGACTTTATAACATAAAGTTAAGTGAGAGAGGGATACTTTCCCCCCTAAGTTAAGTTCCCTAAGTCACTTTAGCATTTATGAGCTCATAAAATCACTTTGACTTTATAACATAAAGTTAAGTGAGGGAGGGGTACTTTCCCCCCTTTAGTGTTAGGCACATCAATAACACTAGGGGACCACTTCTCAAGGTACCAAAACTTAACACTTCCTCTTATCGAGGAAAGTGTTCTTCACCACTCCCATTTTGTCTCTGAAGTAGACATGCTTGCCCCTTGGAAAAGACTTTGTGAGAATGTCTGTAATCTTCTCATCAATAGATATGTACTCAAGATGAATTGCTCCTCTCTGAACCCAATCACGGATGAAGTGGTATCTGATCTCTATGTGCTTTGACCTGTCATGAAAGATTGGATTCTCAGAGAGCTTGGTGCAACTTTGATTATCACAGTGAATAACTATAGGTCTCAACTCATGATCAAATAGACCAACCAACAACTTGCGAATCCAAATAGCCTCGCAGCTGGCCTGACTAGTTGCCATATACTCTGCCTCATCAAAACTTAGTGCAACTAACTTCTGTTTCCAACTGAACCAGGAAACAATTGTCGATCCCAACCCGAAGCAACACTCTGAAGTGCTCTTCCTGTCAACTGCACATGTAGCTCAATTTGAGTCTGTATAACCAATCAACCCGACCCCATCACTTCTGTCATAACACATGTTGCCCAATCTTAGTCTATATAGCCAATCAACCTAACACCATCACCTATGACATAGTCCAAACCATACTCCACTGACCCTGTTATGTACCTCAAAATATGTTTTGCTGCTATCCAATGTACTCTCCTATGCTCCACCATATACTGACCGAGAGTATTCACAACAAAACAAATATCTGGTCTAGTGTTGACCAGATACATTGATAAACCAACCAATTGACAATATCTCATGGAATCCACCAACTCGGACTCAGAAGCACTAAGCATCCCAGTTGGTGACCATAAGTGTCGACATGGGTTTGCAATCCTCCATCTGAAATCTGCTCAGAATATCCGCTATATATTTTCCCTATCCCAAAAAGACGTGCCCATCCTCTCGCCAAACCTCCATCCCCAAGAAATAATGCATTGATCCTATGTCCATCTCAATTTCTGAAGCAAGACCCCTCTTGTAATCAACTATGATCTCCTCCCCTCTTGTGATAAACAAGTCATCAACATATAGGATAAGAATGAGAGTATCCTCTCCACAAACAATGTAATAGAGATTCAAATCCGGCTTACTCTTCTCAAATCCCATCCGCAATCTTGGAATACCAAGTTCGTGGAGCTTGCTTCAAATCATACAATGCTTTTTTCAAGAGGCACACATGGGACTCTCTCCCAAACACCTCGAACCCTTGTGGCTGCTCAATGTATACCTCCTGTATAAGATCATTTAGAAATGATGTCTTCACATCCATTTGATGGATCTTCCAACCTATCTCTGTTACAATGGCCATGATACTCTCGATGGAAGTATATCTCGCAACTAGTGCGATTGTCTCATTATAGTTAATCCCCTCAACTTGAGAGAATCCTCTCGCCACAAATCGAGCCTTGTGTTTCTCAATGCTGCCATCTGCAACATACTTAATCTTGTACAACCACCTGGAAGTCACCACTGACTTCCCCTCTGGTCTAGGCACCACCTCCCACACATCATTCCGCATAATGGAATCATACTCCTCCTGCGTGGCATCTCTCTAGACTTGCTGGTTTGCTGCATGCTCAAAACTAGTGGCTTGGAATTTGTGATGCTAGTCACCATGGCCAAGTAGGAACCAAACCTCTTTGGTGCTATGCTCTCTCTCATCAACTTTTGGGGCTCACGAACATACTCCTTGGCTCCCTTCAAGGTCTCCCGAAACCATCTCGGTTTCTTCTTCCTTGAAGTAACCTCCTATGGAGCAGTACCCTCATGTCCCTTAGTCTCATCCATAGATCTCACCATAAATGTTTGAGATCCTGAAGCAAGTGCACCTGTGGTCTGTGTACGAGACACATGCGTTCTTGTAGCTGTACTGGGTGGACCAATCACCCATGAACTCGGTGTACTAGACACATGAGGCTGTGTCCCTTGTGATGTATCATCCTGCATTTGTGGGACCTCCTCAACTCTGTCTCTCAACTCACAAGATCTTCGGAAGGCTCTATTCTCCTCAAATATAACATCTCTCCTCAAAACAACTCTCCTCAGTGCTGGTATGTAGATCTGAAAGGCCTTAGAGACCTCACTGTATCCAATTAGGATCCCCTTCTCACCTGTGGGATCCAACTTTGTCCTCTTCCCAGAAGGGACATGAGAGAAATTCAGACACCCAAATATGCCAAGGTGTCCAACATTTGGCCTCCTCCCAGTGAAGGCCTCTTCAGGAGTCTTGCTCCCCAGAGCTCTATGTGGACTCATGTTCTGCAGATACACTACAACACTGCAAGCCTCAACCCATAAGAAAAATGGTAACCCCTGATCATGCGACATAGATCTCACTGCACCAACAATAGCCCTATTCTTCCTCTCAACAACCCCATTTTGCCGGGGGTTGCAAGGAACAATTAACTGTCTCCTAATACCCTCCTGGGTACAGAAGTCTCCAAACTCAGTGGAGGTATACTCACCCCCATTGTTCGACCTCAAGACCTTGATTTTTCTCCACAAGAGCCTTAAACTCTTGGAACCTCTTGAAGACCTCACTCTTGGCTTCAGGAAATAGATCCAGGTCTTCTTGGAGTAGTCATCAAAGAATGCCACATAATACTCACATCCACCCAAGGAAACTGATGACATGGGCCTGCACACATCATAGTGTACCAAATCAAGTATCCCAACTAATCTACTGTCACTTCTTGGAAAGACATTCTTGGTGTACTTCCCAAGAGCACACCCCCTGCAAACCTCCTGATGCTCAATGGTGAATTGTGGCAATCTTGTCACAATCTCCCTTAAAACCCTCAGAGCTCCATGATGCAAGTGAACCATCCTCCTATGCCACAACTCACACAACTGTCTGCTGCTGCTACTACTAGCCAAAGCATGTAATGGATGAAAGATCAGTCTTTACAGTTTCCCATCACAGTTCCAATCACTCTGGCTGATGTTATACTTGACACCTTAGGGTGAATGAGGACCTGATCACCTCGGAAAGACACCTCAAATCCCCTATCTTGAATAGTGAAAACTGATATTAGTTTCTTCTTCATCCCAGGGACATACAAGACATCCCTGAACACTATGGGTGGCCTCAACTCCCTCTGAAAGGACAATGTGCCACACCCAACTGCCTTGACTATGGTGTTATTTCCAAGCACTATCTCCAAGTTGACCCCTGACTTTGTAAGATAAATAAAATGCTCTCTAACACTAGACATATGACTGGATGCTCCATTGTCTATGTACCATACATTGGATGGTGTCTCAACTGTAGACATGATGACAATCAAGGAAATCTCCCTCTCAAACTGAGAGGCAAACTCATCCTCCTTAGTTGATGTTGCTATACCACCCTGCTTCTTCTTCCAGTTGGGACACTATCCAAAATAGTGCCCCATCTTGTTACAAGAAAAAAATTTAACTTTGCTCATATCCCTCTGCTGCTCACCTCCCTTCTGCTGTTGCTTGGCCTCACCCTTGGGACCCTTCTTGGTCTTCTTGTTTCCGTTTGTAGAAAGATAAAGATCCTCGCCATCATCCCCACCACGTTGTTGACTAGTAGATCCTGATCCAATCCTGAGCTCCTCCTATACAAAGTCATCCCATAGCGTCTCCCAACTAGGAATATGCTCTCTAGCTACAATGCCTCGTACAAAGGACTCCCATGGTTTGGAGAAGCCATTTAAGGTTGTCCTCACCAACTCTATTGGATCCACTACCTCTCCCACAACTTCCAAATAATCACGTATCTATGCAAACCTCCTGAGGAATGAGGCGACTATATCAATCTTAGTCATCTTAGTGCCCCTCAATTTCTCCTGGAGCACCATCTTCCAGTTTTGGTTTTGGCTCTGGTAAAGGATACACAGGGAATACCACATCTAAAATGCAATGTCCTTACCAGACACATGAAGAATTATATGGTCTTTGACTGCATCTAGGGTAGTTCTCTTGT
>SNQJ01S0177311.1:0-19831 GCA_010110895.2 Picea sitchensis
CATGATTTATTTTTACCTTGAAGTGTCTTCCTATTAGGTAAGGATACCATTTCTTAACTATGTGTAATATGGCCAATATTTCATTTTCATAAATGGGTTTGAGTAAGCTCTTTCCTTTATGATGGATACTTTCGAAGACAAGGGGCCTTATTGCATTAAAATTGCACCAGTGCCATGTCCTAAGGCATCACATTCCACAATAAAGGTGTTTTTGAAGTCAGGGGTGGCCAAGACATAAGTCATACACATAGCATCCTTAAGCTTTTCAAAAGCTTTGGTTGCTTCTTGAGTCCAAGGAAATGCCTCCTTTTTTAATAATGTTTTTAGAGGTGTTGTTATTTAACCATAATTCTTGACAAACTTGTGGTAATATCCCATCAATCCTAAGAATCCTCTAAGATTCTTCAAGGTTTTTAATATTGGGCCATTCCATAATAGATTTAACTTTGTTAGGTTCCACTTTGACACATTCACAAGATACAATATAACCTAGATATTCCACTTCTTTAACCCCAAAGGAACACTTGGAAGGTTTTCCATATATTTGTTTCTATTCCAATAGTTTTAACACTGTATCAACATGTTGTACATATTCTTCCCACAATTTGTTGTAGATTAGTATATCATCAAAAAATACTAACACAGATCTTATAACTAAGGGTTTGAAAATATAATTCATAAATATTTGAAATGTTGAAGGTGCATTACTAAGGCTAAATGGAATCACCAAAAACTCATAATGACCTTAATGTGTTCTAAAGGTTATTTTTGGAATATATTCTTGCTGTTGGAAAATTGGTTGTCATTGATGTCAACCCTAGAAGAAGCCCCGAAGCAAGTCCAGAAGCCCCTAGAAGTGATGGGTTTGTTTGAAGGAGTCTCCAAAGTGGTCCCCTTATGGCGTAGCTCTAAGCATGGCCCTCATGGGAATATGCTTTGAATAAACCTACAAGAAGCCCTAGTTGTTAAGAAAAGAAGTTATAATATATGGTCAAAAAGCCTTGAAAATATGGTCAAGAAGCCCTAGAGGTGTGGTGATGGAGCCCAGAGTTGATTGAGGAAAGAGAGTATGAAGGACATTGAAAGTGCATGCAAAACCTCCATGTATTTATAGTCCTCATCAAGCCATTTCAAACCACAGGTGGCATTTCATGTAGTTCCTCATGGTTGAGGAGATATGCCCTCTTAAAGATGATCATGCACAATTTTCCCCTAAAGGTTGCAAACAAGAATTTATAATTCGATCCCAAAATCAAGTAAAGGAGAAAAATAGTTGCAAATAAGAAGTTATAGGTTTTCCCTAATGACAAGTAAAGGGGGTGAAAAATATAAATACACATCAAGAGCCTCTCATTTTCATCAAGGAAGCTTGTGATCTCTTAGCACAAGTGAAGTAGTAGAGTTGTGCAAAGGAGGGAGTTCTCAGAGCTGTAGATGTGAGAAGGGTTTTAGGGAAACCCTGTCTGAGGTGACTCCTGCGGGTCAAGTATAGGATGTCCCGTGAGGAGCCTGCTAATTGTCCAAGACTCATCACATAAGGCCCTGCTCATTTCCCAGTCCAGTTGTGCAAGGTTGATGAAGGGTTTGAAGAAGATACTCTTTTATTGTTATTGAAGTTGATGCAAGTTTGATGATCTAAGATCTCATGCACTGGGGTTTTCACATGATGAAAGGTATGCTTTTCTATATGTATTTGAGGCACATCTTGGAGGTTTTGGTACATGCTTGAGGCATATCTTGGTGATTTTGGGAATATGATTTGGGGGGAATTTTGGAGATCTTGGAATAAGCTTTATGTGGTTATTGGTTTGAACTAGTTTTGATGATGATGATGATGTATCAATATCGGTAATAGTAACAACGATAGATTAATTCTCCTATTTATATTTAAGGGAGGAAGGGGCAAGGAAAGAGGTTTGGATCCTCCTTCCAGTTGAAGCTGGATAATTTAGGGAGTTGTAGCTTCCTTCTGGTTGGAGCCTATAAACCAGGGGGTTGGTGCTTCCTTCTAGTTGGTGCGGGAGAATTTTTAGAAGTTGGTGCTTCTGGTGGATGTAATATTCCGATACATTAAAAATTGTTCCATGGTTTTCTCCCATTTGGGTTTCCACATAAAATAATTGTGTACTATGTATCTGTGGTTATATGTTTATGATATATTGAATGCAATCATAAATGATAAATTGTTGATAATTTAATGTTTACATGTTGTGGTTAAGAATGTTCCTAATACTGATTCACCCCTCCTCTCAATATTATTGAATATTCCAACACTTGCCTCATTCTAATTTGATGATACCTAGAGTAGAGATCCAAATTAGTAAAACATTGCCCCTTGTAGTTTATTTAATAATTCATCAATGATAGGAATATGAAACTTATATTTCATGGTCATTTTGTTGAGTTGTTTATAATATGGACACATACGCCATAAACCATCCTTTTTTGTAACCATATCACCACTGGTGAAGAGAAAAAACTTTGGGTAGGTTGAATGATTCCAGCCTCTAACATTTATTGAATACACTCAATCTCACTCTTTTGTACATATGGGTACCTATAAGGCCTAATGTCAGGTGGTACACTTCCTAGTTGCAAATGAATAGCATGGTCATGATATTGAGTAAGTGGAAGAACCTTATGAATCTCTTCAAATACCTTGGAATTATTGTCGATAAATTTTTGGAGATCCACTGGAACATAAGGTCTACATGTTTGAACGTCTAGTGAGCACAATTGTGCAAGTACACCATGGTGTCCCTTTTTGAGTAATTTTGACATGAGGTTAGAGCTGATCACTTTAAAGGGCTTCCCTTGGATAACTTTGAGTTCAATTTCCTTGCTTTCTGAGGAAAATCTCATGAAAAGTTATTGAAAATTAAGAGCCATTGTTCCCAATGAGTGTAACCATTGGGTCACTAATACAACATCAACACCACCCATTTGGATTGCAATCATGGAACTATCCAATACATACTCCCCCATATTGAGATTAACACTATGAAATTTTTCTGAAAAAATTATGGTACCTCCATTTGTGATCATTACTTGAAACTTTGGTGCTGGAAATACAAAGCAATTGAGAAGTTTCACTAATTTGCAATTAATGAAGTTATGGGTACTACAAAAATAAATAAATACTACTACCTTTTTCTTTTTGATACATCCTTCTATATTGAGGATTTGTGGAGTACTGATGCTAGCCAGTGGATGAGAAGATATGGTTGGAGTAGTCTCTTCTAGTTCTATATCCCATGATGGCTCCAATTCTTGATCTTCTTCTTCTTCACAATCTATATAGAATAATTTCTTCTCACGACATTTATGCCCATTATTGTACTTGCTATCACAATTGAAACATAGTCCATTGGCTCTTATTTCATCCATTTTTTGAGGTGTCAACCTTGTAGGTTGACTAAGGTTGGGAGAGATAACATAATACTCTCTATAGTTATTAGTGGCCACTCTTCTAGTAGCCATATTTTTACTTTCAACTAACCTGGCGACATTGAAAGTGTGTTCTATGGATTCAAGTTCAGACATATGTGCCTCATGTTGAATTATCTATTTTAAAGTTCCCATAAATAGATCTAACAAATTATCCTATGGACTATTCTTTACCTCGAGACTTAGGTTTTGGAATTGTTGAATGTGCTTTGTAATTGGACCTCTGTTCCAAATATTTATCAGTTGACTAAATAATGTATTTCTCTTAAGATCCTCATAATGTGCTATCAATTCATTCATAAAAATGGACCACTAGTACTTAGCTATGTCTCCTCGTGATTTTTAAATTTCATAGCTTGAAATATTTCTAAAAATAAGTTATATTGAAAATTCCAAGATGAATTGTTTGAAATTGATTTCAGGACTAGTCACAAACTCTGACTTCCATATAGGCTATATCTCATAAAATATAATGAACAATATCCAATTTGTTTTACCAAAAATGATTCATTATGTCTCCTCACAATCCTAAAAACTTCACAATTTGAAACTTCTCCGAAAAAAATTATAGCAAAAATTCCAAGATGACTTGCTTGAAGGAGAAAAACCTTAGGATCATATGTTTTGATACCAAATGTTATGCACCAAATGACCAAATTAGCATAAAAATAGAAAGAAATAACTCCATGCCTAAATAAAGAGAGAAAAATGAATTTGAATCCTTTTCGAGGGGGAAACCTCCTTTTACAAAAGAACAAATGTCATACAAGATGAGATGCTCCTAAAACTAGGTCTCCTTGGTGTGTGTGTGTGTGTGTAAGATACCAAGGGTACAATTACAATTAAAATATATAGTAGAAAATACTAATATAATAATATAAATACAACAACTGAATATCTAGGGCTTTACATGGGGCTTAACAACATCACTCTGAACAAAAGAAACATTTGATCTATATTTCAAAGAATATCAATCCAATGTAATTTGGTCTCATAATAGCAGACATTATTGGCACCACAATACAATTTTTTTGATCCAAGAACCCTTTTAACACAAAGCTTCACATAATATTGAACTAGGGTGGACTCACCCTTCAACAATATGACAATTATGATGAGTACTTCGAAGAATATATTGTCTTGTTTCTCTAACCACTGTGTGTTTTGAATTGTGAAATTAAACACACAGGGTTTACCATTGTTATAACAGAGGCCATGACTATATACCAAACCAACACGATTGGCACATGACCAAATGGGCGAGCCTGTACTCAAATTAGTTGACAATATACAACCATCCAACAATAACCAACTAGTAAACCCGACAGGCCAAGCCAGTCTTCTCTATCAACCTTCAGACTGGAGGGATAAGGGTTTATTCTGTAGCCAACATAGGGAGAACAGAGATAAATCCTCGTAATGGTGAAACCTCGGAGGCCAATGATGCATAAACAGAGAGAAACATGACTCATTCATGGACATGTAACAAATTCCATGTCAGGGGGATATAACAGAGGAGCGAGACTCCAACTAGGCCAATAACGATACTGAACACATGCAGAGTATAACCCTCGTGGTTCTCCAGTCAAAAAACCACAACGTTGAAGTGAAGACAGGTCTGAGAACTTAACAAAAAATCCCACTACGCGACCCCTTAGTGGTGGAAACAAACTAATGCTTAAGTGAACAAACCCAGTGACACAAAGTGCCTTCAACCATTAAACCCACAAAAACCAAAGGCTGGATGTAGTGACGAATGCGTGAGGATGACTATCCACCCAAAACCAAACAAAAAACCTCCAACTAAACCATCAAGGATAACAGAGAGCCCTTATGGTTGATAACACCCAGGATGACCAATAACTTCTATGAATTCAAGATTATTGCAGAAAGAACCATCAACGCTTCATTCCAAGAACACAATTTTACATAGGGTGCAATACTTAAGGAAAACACAGACCAATACACCCGAGCCATTAATCATTTCATAACAGAGCAGACTCATGCATGGCCAAAAAAAGACATACCTGTAATCAAACTCCTTAAAACGCGAGTTGGTTGAGCGGTTCCCCTCTGCTAAGAAAACAGAGCATAACCACAACAACAAGATTGCATAATAACTCGACTGGGGTGGCGGCCAACGGAGGGAGTAAAGCTGACGTGCAGTAAATGCAAGTCGTCTCCACTCACAGACAATTAAGTCACTAGTACAAGCCAACCAATAATCCATTAACTCAATTAATTAGACTATGTATCTGAAACATCAACCATTAAAACTAATAGCATGATCCATATCAACTCATGCCATAAATAATCACTGAGCATATCAACTATGTAACTCAAACAAAATCGCATAGATATTAACGTCCATTACCTTGTCAAATGCGCCACCAACCTCCCATTCATCCAAATATACCATATTCACATTACCAATATAACTCAATCAAATCGCATAGCCATTACTTGCTAGATAGGATTTAAACATAATAAATTTAATCTTTCATGCATGCAGTATAGCATAGCTCAAATTCTTCCCCTTGCAATTGTTGCATTGTTTCTTCGTTTTTTTTTTTCCAACAATGTGTGGTAAAATTGCAAAATTAGATCCATTTTCTTTTGCATTTGTTATAGTATTTTTTCCTTCCTCCAAACTGCCTTTTATGTATTTTCACTAACATGTTTGTTGTACAGGTTCCATAAGAACATATAGCAATGACATCAATGAATAACATAGGCCGTAATAACATAAGGAACCAATACTTCATAAGCTCAGATCATAGCCAATAAAAACAAGATCTCATCAACCATCTAAGTCATGTTGCACATCATCACAACATCAAATATGAACAGATCTGATCTCCAATAATACAAGCGGGTCCCACCTACTAATATTATTTAGCTTTTATAATAATAGGCTTTAGAAACACTTTGCGGGAAAACTTCGTTGACGATTTAATCGTCAACAAACTGGCAACTCCATAGGGAAATTTGTTTTCAACAGATTTAGAACTCAGAGCTCATGGTTTCGTTGACCAAGAAAAATAATTATAGAAGACGTAACTAGAGTAATTATGCAACAGGGGGAAGTGAGCGGATTTAATGGAAAAATGACCGAGAATTTGGGAATAACTTATGAAAAATGTTAAGTATGAGGGGGTTTATCCCTGTATGCATAATCATTCAACCATAATCAACTCTTATCTCAAGGAGAAAAATTTATGGACCTTCTCTTTTATTTCTCAATGGATGAAGAAATGGAGAGAAGAAGTGGGAGATAACCAATCTCTTTACAAGACAATAGTGGAAATATATAACAATTTCAAGGGTCCTTTAGAGGAGACATCATAACAACTGTGTAATCTTGATTTTTATTGACTAACAATGCTTCACAAGAGTGTCACTGTGGCAAGATTGATCCAACATCTTGTTTTGACCAAACACTAAAAGATGATAAGGACAACAAATCATGACAGAAGTAAAATTGCAAAAAATAAAACAACAAAAATAAAAGATAGAAATGAAATGCAGCAAGAAAAAAAAACTTAACTTAGAAGGAATAAATCAAAGTATTGTAAAGCATAGAAAATAAGCACAAAAATTTAAAGCGGAGCTAGGATATTAGTATACAAAAAATCCAATCAGCATTAGATCTTTTCACATTGGTTCCTCCCAATATTTCAAGCGAAGGTTGTTAGCACTGTAGGAAAACAATTGCTTTTATAATTTCTTTAAAATGTAAGAGTTAGTGTCCAAGACAAAAGAAATTTGGAAAGGACCCAACACTTGAAATTCTGATGTAATTATCAGCCTTTTGACGCACACGATTAAGTCATCAAGATAGAGATGGAGACTGGCCAATTAATCAAAAGTCGTGTGCACATGTCTTCTAAAAATGATAGTTGCATCAAGTAAGCTAGAAAGCAGGCATTGGTAAGGCATGGTACCCCAATTAGTGATAAGAGTGGTTTTGTGAGCATCTGCCCCTTTTACTTTGATCTTCTTGCAACCAAATAAACTAACAAGTAAGGGCCCTAACTATGACTCTTTCAACCTATTGCAGAAACATTTCCATATTGAGAGGAGGGAAAGGATTTCTCATAATCGCTTGTCTAAAAGTTCGAAGACTAATACAGGTTCTAATATTATCAGTGGTCTTCGAGGTAGGTTCCCAATTAGAAACCCATTTAGGGTGGACTGAAAAAAACATTCCAGCCCTTAAGAAATCTCTCAACTCCCTTCGAAAGGTTGCTTTCAGTGCAGAGTTAACGAGTCCTTTTTTTTGCCTAGTTGGTTCCACGAAGATCCTCATTAAACCAAGCAAATTTTTTTTGAAATCCACCAAGTAGCTCGACAGACCTCATCTCTTCTTTATCAAAAAATTGGACATTTATTTTAACGTTCGTTGAAGATCCAGGTGTTCTAATGTTCATGGAGATGGTTTCAACCACCTTATTTCGTAACTCCTCTTCCTTCTGTTTTTCTTTATTGCCTACATCACTCGATGAAAATGAACTCTCAAGAGGAGTCAAGCTCTCAAGAATCTCATTGTTTTCTATGGAAATAATTTCCTCGGGCTTAAGAGTTTCATCTTGAATGAAACCGCAAATACTATCATTGTTGGGGAGGGCCTGCCAAAATTCTACATTGCCAAGGATATATGAAAAAAATAGAGATTGAAAATAACAATCGGGCTTGTGAGGAAAAAAATGTTGTTTAAGAGAAGCGACAAAGATAGCTAACCGACCAGCTATTGAATTCAAATCCCTCCTAACACGAGTGATGTTGAAAGATAAAAGGTTCGAGGTAACCCAAACAACTTGGGTGTATCGTTACATCAACTTGTTGCTAGGAGAGAATATCTTACGTATCATGTTCACAACAAGCTCAGAATCTCCGAAAACTGAAAGGTGACCACAAGCAAGATTAAGGGAATTTTCAATGCCTAATAATAAAGCTTCGAATTTAGTGGCATTGTTTGTACAAACAAACTCTAACCTGTAAGACATATTATGAAGTTTTCCTCCAGGGGAAACCAAGATAATGCCAACACCATTACCTCCATTAGTGTGTGAACCATCAAAGTGCATACGCCACATATCATCATCTAAATCAATTCTTTCCAAAGGAATATTATCCTCTTCAGCAAATATGGAATACACTCCTAGGTCTTCTTCGATATAGTTTACACTAGATTGCAGAACACTCTCTATGTAGGGTGAAATTCTTCCCTCTCTAAGGACTATAATATTCTTTCCATTCCGAGGCATAGATAAATGTGTCTCGTCAAGCGAGAGGTATCCACCTGTTAAGGCTCGCCAATCTCTCCCCAAGATAATTGAGTAATTTCTTACAGGCATATCAATCACCTGAATGTTGAGGGTTGTCCTTATCTCAGGATGAGTGCATAAAACCAAGGTTACATCCTTAATCTCGCCTATGGTTGTTTGTTGTAGACTATTATAGGAAAGAATGCTTCTGGCGTTTTCATTTGTACAAGACAAGCCTAGATCTTCCATAATAATCTTCAACATCACACTTGGGCCTGAACCACCATCGATGAGGCAACAATGACAAATCTTATCCATGATCTTTACATAAATATAAAAAGGGGGATTTTTTACAGGGTATTTAAAGTTATGTACACCTATTTTATTTACAGAAGAATCCTCTTTGCTTACCTCTTCGGAAAGATTGGCTACAACAAATTTTTTTCCTTCCATGAATTGTTTCAGATGCATCTGTTGTTCAGGGACAACAACCATGTCTAGAAGCGTTGCATCTGCTTTGATGTTGGCCAACTAATTCAAGATATTGTATTTGGAAGAGGAGGGAGTAGGAGTGACTCCTTGACTCTCAGGAACTTTAGGAACCTGGAGAGTAGCAGTTGTTGAGGATGAGCTCGGGCTAGAAGAAATGCGGGGAGGATCAAATTTTCCCTTGGGAGTATAGGCCTTGTTCCTAATGTTTATGACCATGACATCCTCTGGCTTTGCAAAATATAGGACAACGATATTAGCTTCTGGTCTTTTACCAAAAATCTTATCTCTGACACTCTTCTTTACCTCACATGTGGTTTCCTCGTGGCGTTCCTCGCAAAAGTTACACCAACTCCGAGGCAGGATAACTTTAGGCTGAAAATTGTTCTCAACCGGATTTCTAAAGGGGGGTGCAGAAGAATATGAAGCTCCAAGGGTGAGAGGGGAGATGGTGCCCTTTCACTCGAATGCTATCATGCGATTATTCATATCTTGTACTAGCTGCAAGAGATCAAAGATGTATGTCTGTCTAACTAATTCTCCCTAGGGAAGACCAATTCTTTCAAGTTGTTCTTCATACTTTGAGAAAGTATGTAGAGTGGAACCGAGATTATCAATGGCCTTTTCCTCGAGCCTATAATGGTAGGGGGAAGGCAATGCATTATAATAATGCATGAAAGTGGCTTGGTTCTGAGGGAGGATAAGTCCGGGGATTTGATTGTACAACTTGGTGAAACACAAGTTGAAAGACTTGATAGTCTCACCATCCTTATAGGTGACATTATTGTATTCCCTTAACTTCTCGGCGGGGCTTTTAGATTGTCCATAAGTGGATTGGAACCAATATATTAACTCCTCCCAAGTAGACAAAATCTTAGGAGGAATATCAAAGAAATCGGTCGTAGCCTTTCCTTCCAAGGAATTGACGAACAAGTGCATGCAGGTATCATTGTCATTGGCCCCTATGTTATGACAAGCATTGGAAAATGCCACCAGGTGTTCGTTTGTACTAACAGTGTTATTTCCTGAAAACTTAGGCAAGTGCTCTTTAAATTTCAGAAGTGGATGATAAATAGGTGCTAGGTTAATAGGAGATGACACATGCCACGGTGTGGTTGTGGTGTCTTCTTCGAATTGAAAAAGCCCATACTTTTTAATGACTTTGGTGGGGTTTGTAGTGGATTGGACAGGGATATGGTGGCTATATAAGCCACCAATCAATGATGATGATGAATATTGAGAAGATGGAGCACTTCCAGTGCCACCAGAGCCACCACTAGATGTCATCTTGTGGATGATAGATGAGGGAAATAAGGACGAGTTGGATGAATCTGATAAAGTTCTCCTTGGAGCACTTTGTTGGAAATATAACACAACGTTCCTTCTTCCTATTTCAGCAATAGGGTTGATTTAAGGTGACAAGCCTCTTCTTCTTCTAGAAGCACAAGAATATAAGGACATGAAATAAAGGCCAAAAGTTGAAGAAACAAAAGGGTTACTGTTGATTTCTAGGTTGTCTATGTCTAGCCTCCAATTGTTCTTGAGTACTAATATCTCATTCAATCGCTTCCCAAGAACGATTAAGCTCGGCACGGGTCCTGGCAGTGTCTAAAATAGCATGAAACAAGTTCAAATCAATGTTGGTCTGGTCTTGGAGACCGGGCTCAATATTGGGATGCCTCGCAACATGAACAATCATTAATAGAAAAACAGTCAAAGAATCAATTTCAAAAAAATAAAGATGTATCGATGAAAATCGAGTATAAAAATTAACCGGAGAGATATCGAAGATCTCCCCAGTATGGTCGCCAAATAAATGTTGAGGAAAAGATATGAAACAATCTTAATCAAGCATTTTTAGACTCTGCTTGGCTAGAGAAAAGTAGATGGGAATATCACCCTATGTTTATAGCCAACAAAAATAACATCCTAACTCACAAGTATTAATTACGAGTGCTTAGGCTAGTCTTTTATCAACAAAAACCTTACTGGAAATTTCATTTTTATGTAATTTCCTGAACATATCAGTTTCTGAAATAAATGTAAAGATAGAAGTAAAGTCACCAAGATGATAATAAAGACAGATGAGACATAAAGAAATCCTTTATTTCATTCAAATTCACCAAAGAGTCATTTTCTTTACAAAATCGCATGCATAAATTTTGGACCAAAGTCAAACTTAGACATCCCCGATGGACCATACAAAAGGATCTTTGATAGAAAACCAAAATTGAACTCTAAAATATGGATCAACTTGCCACATACTGTTGCCCACTCGACTATGCACAATAGCCTTTGTCAGTGATGAAAATTAATTCACAAACAGACAAGTCTACATAGATTATCAAAGATAGATCAAAACCTCTAAAAAACAAGTGTCAGAATGATGTGATTCAACCCTGAATATTGATGTATACAATAAGACCCTGCTATCATAAAAGAGAATTAGGCTTGTGATGAACAATGAATGAATGAAAACTGAATTATCTCAACATAAACTCAAAGAGAAAACCTTAGTATGCTTCTGCTTCTATCCCCTCCCTGTTCCTCCTTTTTCTTTTTCTTTTAAGCATTTCAGAATTGGTTGAAGTAGTTGAACCAACTTATTAGTTAAGTTAATTAAAAGACTCAACCAACTTTATTTAGAGGGAAAAGTAATAATCATAATAAAGGTCATAAATAAATAATAACTAGTAGGTGGGATCCCTTGTGACTCCCCTTAACTCATAACAATTATAATAATCATAACATAACTATTAGTCAATTGAAACACACCTCTTTGTGTCTCCCATCCACATATTCCATTTGACAATTTATCTCATGACATTTGAAATTATTTCCAAAACAATTACTCGTGTATCCAAAATAAAACATGTTGTCCAAAGATCCCCGAAGTCAACTATCATAAAACAATAGATAAAATAAAACTTAAAAGCCATATTTTCCACTTTGTGATGCAATATTTCCTTGATTCCTACTGTCACCCTTCGATTTTCCTAAATTTTCCTTTGGATGTGCAGAGCCTTTAGTCCTAATCTCGCTAATCACATGGGAACAATCGTCCCTCAAATTCATTCGGGAAGACACAAATTTGTCAGATCCTTTGGAGGGTGAGGAAGGGGTAGTAATGTCTTTTCCCTTGTCAAGGGCATGGTGGGCCTCAATTTTCAATCTCTTGCTAGCATGGGAGGATTGCACTGGCGAGTGGTCAGGGGCAGCTTGTACAATGGGGTTAATAGGCGAACGTGCATGCAAGGACAAATTGGGCCAGCCACGATGTTGGGAGACTGTCGAGTGGACAATCTCCTGCCATCCATCATTTTCAGGAACCTCGGGTTGCAGTGAGACGCGAGGAGGTATAGGGATACCGAGGGCTTGTGGGACTTGGAAAGGAGGCCTTTCAGGCCTAGGTTGGACTACTCCCTGCCCAATCTAAATGAAGAATTTGGCCTGAAACAACTGGCCAAGATCTTGTGAATCGACATCAAAATGTATGGAGAACCTTGGCCTTCTTAGGCCTCTATTCAAATTACCTCTACCTTTGTTTCCTCGGCCATGGCTACCTCGACTGAAAAAACTCATTCCTACATGCATTATTGATTAGAAAATAGTCTTTTAAATAACTGTTGGCACAGGGGCAGACCCAGGGTTCAATGCTTCAATAACGCACCAACAAAATCCTAACTACCAGCCCTTTCGAAAATACCTGTGAAGCAGATGAAGTCTCACCCGAGGTAGAGGCAGGGGGAGTTGTAGGACTCAAGTGTCTACAACCTAGCTGGGACACAGATCTGTGATCACAAAACTTAACAGAGCACTTAGCAGTTAACATTCATTAGTCTTTAACCCTTATTCACATCGTAGGTAAAACCTTAATTATAGAACAACGCAGTATTTGACAATATCTAGCACATCCAAGCACTTAGCATATAGAAATAGATCAGATCTAGCATTCATTCATATAACTAAGCATTAACAATTCATCTAGAATAAAAACTAAGCAAATAAATACACAACCACATGAACAACATAGCACAAATCACCATAACACAGGATATACGTGGTTCACCCCCAGCGTGGGGCTATGTCCACCAACTCTTCTTCTTCTTTATTATCTTCTTTCAATCCTCTTACATGCACAGAGGCCCAAAACCAACTCCGCATAGGATAGGAGATTTGCGCGCACCTCACCAGATCCTCCTTCTCCGAGTTTGGCACATCACAGAGCCTTCTTACAATCACTTGCACTTAGATCTACAAGTTCTCAACACACAGTATTCATAGATCCTTTACAACTAATCACACTTAGCTCACTGGCTTACAACTGAGTCCTTCTTACATCACCTAGATATCTATTTATATATTACAAAAGGGGCCTAAACATGGGTAATACCCATGGGACGACATCCCATACCCGTTCAATAAACCATAAACCCAAAAATCCCACAAAAGGGGGCGAGATCCCACAATCTTTGCTTCGCCTGGCGCTTCGTCTTCGACCATCCTGTCGAAGTCCAAAAAATGGTCAAACATGACCAAGGTTCTCCAAAACTTGGTCGAAGGCCAACATGCCCCCAACACTCACCTGTGACTCATCCCGAGTCACTCTGATATGAGAAACTCTACTTCGAAGGCCTCGAGCTACTTCGACCTGTTGCTTCGCCAGAGCCTCCTGCTAGACGAACTCCTGAATAAATTTCTCGATCACTGGTCCTTCCAATCATTGTTCCACCATGGTGACTACTTGTTCCAGATGTGTACCTTGTCCCTCAATCTCCTCAAAAAGTGTGCAGGCTTCATACTGCACTGGTTGTAGCCTCTGGGTCACTTCCATGACTTTACTCTGGATGGCAAGGACCTATTGTTGAATGGTGCACTGTTCCTGGGACTTTTTCATCCTCTTGACTGCTGACAACGGTTTCAACTGTTCTTGTATTGTCGCTGCTTGTTTCTTTGCCTCTTGAAGTTGTGCTTCTAATGCTCTTAGTTATGGGTCCTCTACGAGGCGCTCATAGGTCTGCGCGCTGAGGTTTCTGAGTAGCTTACATTTCGAGGCCAATGCCTTGATTCTTTCTACTACGCTCCTGGCAGTTTCTTCTCTCTGGTCTTGCACTTCCCGCAGAATGCTTGGCACTGCTTGCAATTCTAGTTCTACAACTCTTTCTTGAAGTTGTTGAATAGCTTCAACGAGATGCTTCACTTGAATCTCCACTGTGTCTTCTTCTATATTTGCGAGGCTCGAAATAGAGCGAAGTGCTCTAGTGACTGCCTCCTTGACTCCCATTTGCTCTGTGAGCAATTTCTCCTTTTCCTTTTGGCTCTGCGCTTTATCCTCTCCAAACTTCGCTTGGAGTTCGTCTTTCTCTTGCTTCGCAAATCAATGTTTCTCTAGGGCTTCCTCCTTTGCTTTCTTTAATGCCTCTGTGGCCTACTCCTTTTCCTCCTGGACCCGACGAAGGTAAGCCTCTGTCGAATATGCTAATCTGCATACCTGGGAAGGATCATATCCTACTTCTATTTCCTCTACTGACAATGACACAGTAGACACTGCACGACTCAAATAAAGAGCATGATGCACCCCTTTGAGCTCCGCCTTGATCTTGTCAAACATTGTCTCTTGTTTGGCTTCGCTTCGCTGCAAAATTTCCTCTGAGGTATCTGATACAACGGTGATGATGAGATCAATATCATCCACTGTGAGCACAATCTGTAATTGACGTTTATTGGCTTTTGACTTCTTTCGTGATGAAGGTTTCTTCAGGGAACCCTTTCTTTTCTTGGATGTCTCAACCTCCATGATGGGATCCTTAGGCGATGTCACTTCACCATGTTCTTATTTGTTTTCTTCCCCTCCATCCTCTTCTTTGTTTACTTCGTCACCTCATCCTCCTTCAGGGGAATCTGGTGTAGTTTTCATTGATGCGTTGTTCAATTCTTGTACCTCGTTTTTCTTTTTCTTCCTGTTGTTGTTGGGTGCATCATATTATTCTCGGGTGACTACAAGACTTCCGATGAGGTCGGGGTTGGATATTTCTATCTGTTCGATTGGTACAAGGAACTCTGCAGGCCATTCCTTGGTTATTTCTTCCATGTCCTCCTCTATGAGTTTGTAATAGGACTGGAGCTCTTCCTTGTGTTCGTCCCCACACAGTGATGTAAATGAAATGCCTATCTGCACGGAACTTCGCAAGCGGCCTAAACCTGTGCAACGTATTCAGGGTCATGCGAGGGAAAGATTCAATGACCCTCTTCAACTGTAAATAATATGTGTGGAACACCACATTGGATTTCCATTGTTTTTCCATGTCGCTCGAATACCAGAGCGTAGTGAACTTTGCGGCAAGTGGTTCAGTTGACTCAATTTTAGGGAAGATCGCTCCTTTCGGCATCTCCCAAGCAATGAAGGCAATGAGAATCAACAAACAGCTAAAATGAAACTCGTAGCCCTGGTCCTGTGCTTTGCGACAATCTTGCTCCAACTGGTTGATGAGGTAGCTCGCCCAGTTCATTTCCATCCCTTCGATGCATTTTCCTTCGAGGTCGACGACAAACTCCGTGACCTACATTGGTCGGTTCTTCCTGACGAGCTTACCAACGATCAACTGGCAAGCTAGGCGCACTACGCCATTCTGGATGGAGGCTACCTTGTAGCCCCATTTCCCTTTTTCTACATTGTCGTAAGTTTCTTTTATGCGTTGTGCCAGGGCACGATCTGCAGCTTTCCCTGGGTAAAAATCCCAAGGGTTGGGTCCTTGCATGCTTAATCCAGTGATCAGGTGGATCAACGCCGGATCTACTATGATGCACCGATTGAACCATAGGTAATCACCATGGTAGCATGACATGAGGATTTTAACGCACACGTTAACCTCTTGATGTCTGCCGAAGTGTGGTATCTTCATCACATTGAGGATGGTTGATCTTACGATGTCCATGGCCCATGGCTGGGGGATTATCTTCGACATCTTCCCTGTTGTCTTTGTCAAGTACTTGTGTGGTGCGAGCATGCCATAGTTCTTGCGGTCTCCTAAGTTGAAGTCACTGATCTTTAGCATCATAGTCTGTCCTAATTGCAGTCCAACTGTGTGTATCCCCTTTGGGAGGTACACATTAATCATTGTATAGTCGAAGTCCCTCAGGACGCTATCATGACTAACTGCGCTAGCTAGAGGCGGGATATAGTCGGGCGAGACTGACGAGATGAGCTTCGCATTTGCCAAGTCATCACGATGCTTGCTTCTCTTCTCTGTCACAGTTCGGGAGGGCCTAGATCGACGTGCAGTCGATGGGGATGCTTGCACTCCTCTTTTCGACGAGGCATGTACTCCTGCGAACATGACCTTCTCAGCCATGAGGTCAATCAAAATCTCTTCGACAGATTTCTCTACTATGCTAAGGTCGCCCAACATGCACGCTCATGATCAAATGTCTCAGATAGGTGGACAAATGCTCAAGGTAAGCAGAATGGGTGGTGAGGTCTCAATAAGCACTGTGTGAAAGCAATTAGTTCTCTATGGGTTCGGATAATCACAATTCACGAAAGTATCCTCGGTGCAACGCTCGACGGGATAAATAGACAACGTCATAATAGACTCCTCCAACAGGCAGGGATGCCTCAATCAATACAAATCCATCCGTTATGGCATGGTCCCAACGGTTCAATGGCGATATTTCCGGCAATAACTGTGTTTCTAGTCATTCTAGAGCGTTGTTATAACGGTTGGGACGCCTCCAATGGTCATATTGCTTCGCCATGGCGAAGTTCCAGTTGGTGTTGTTCTGCTATTTCAGCAAGGTTCAAGTTCTACAAGCCTTCCTTCTACAAAGTCCTCTCTGGAACCTTCTGCAATTTTTCTAGATTTGCTTTCTTCTTACTGAGCTTTCTTGGTTTCTTCCCTGTGATCTGTGTCTCTGGATTCCTCTTTCCATTATTGTTCTTATCTTTTCTTAGCATAGTAACTTCGCACTGCTGATGATATTTCACAAGGTTCGAGGATAATACTTCTTCTCTTACTGTTTCTGGAGTAGGTGCTCTACTCTCCTACATGGATAAGTTCTTTAAGCCTTCTTGTGTCTTTTGACTTACCGAAAACTAGGTCTCTGGCCCTTATTTGTTTCGACTTTCCATCATGATCTTCTATTAAGAATGCTATTCTCTTAGCCACAAAATCTCTTAATTATTGTTTTTTTCTGTTCCATAGCTTCCTCTTCTTTTTTTCTTCAGATCTAATCTCTATCAATTCAAGTCCTTCCTAACAAAAGTGCAAAAGGAGCGATGTTCTCAACAAACTTAATGACCTCGAATCCTTCTTCTGTCGATGTTCCATGAGCACTCATAGGTACATGAGTAAGAATTCCACATAAGATTATCATCTTCCCTTAAAAAATCCTATTCCTCCCAATGAAGGGATCATAACAGGCTTTCCTAAAATTTCCCAAGTACTTTCTGTCATTATGTTCACCTGTGTTTCTGCGTCCAATACACCGTCTATGTTGAAGTCTCCTATTCTTGTTTCTATGCACTCTTTCTCTTTTAAAACCTCTGATAAGTTGATGTCTTTGTGATCATTCAATGTTTCTTTCATCTGCACTAATATAGCCTCGGATTATTTCTGGTTCTTTAGTATAGCCTTAGTTTCTTGACCTTCTTCATGGTTTTCTTGTCTCATGTTCATCTTTTCAACTTTAGCAATCATTCTAAGGAAATCCAAAACTTCATGTCCAGTAGCCTTACAACAAAGACAAATAGGACCTCTACCAGGGCATTCCTTAGCAAGATGTCCCAGTCTTCTGCAACTATAACAAAGAGTTAATCCTCTCTTTCTCTTAAATGTTCCTCAATCTTTCCTGTACTACGCACTGGGATCACAGTGATGGACCTGCAAAAGATTCTTTCTAGGATCCTGCATCCGCTTGTTAGTCCAAAAATTCTTTCTATGCATAGGGATAACATATCTTTCACTATTTCTATCAGATCTATTCATATCACATCTTCTTTCTTCTAGTTGTTCCCTAGCTTTTAGACTAGGATGAAATCTATCACATATACCTAGATCCATTCTTTCAAAACAAAAATTTCCACTTATCTTACCTTTATCAGAGCACCAAGCTTTAAGATCTTACCTCTTTTCTTCATATCAGACTTCTCTTCTTGGCACAGACCTTCACAATTCAAATAGAGTACTGTGCACTACAATAATAGATCTACACACAAAGCTTTCTCTTTTCCTCAGTTCCCAACAATCACAGTTTCAGGTCCCGACAACAGAACCATTTGTTGGCATAGGGGCAAACCCAGGGTTCAACATTTCAACAACGCACCAAAAAAACCCTAACTACCAACCCTTTCGGAAACATCTGCAAAGAAGATGAAGTATCACCCGAGGTAGAGGCAATGGAGGGTTGTAGGACTCAAGTGTCTACAACCTAGCTGGGACATAGATCTATGATCACAAAAATTAACAGAGCACTTAGTAGTTAACATTCATTAGTCTTTAACCCCTATTCACATTGCAGGTAAAACCTTAATTACAAAACAACGCAGTATTCAACAAGATCTAGCACACCCAAGCACTTAACATATAGAAATAGATCAGATCTAGCATTCATTCATATCGCTAAGCATTAAACATTCATCCAGAATAATCACTAAGAAAATAAATACACAACCACATGAACAACATAGCACAAAACACCATAACACAAGATATACGTGGTTCACCCCCAGTGTGGGGCTACGTCCACCAACTCTTCTTCTTCTTTATTATCTTCTTTCAATCCTCTTACATGCACATAGCCCCAAAACCAACTCCGCATAGGACATGAGATATGTGTGCACCTCGCTAGGTCCTCCTTCCCCGAGTTTGGCACAACATAGAGCCTTCTTACAATCACTTGCACTTAGCTCTGCAAGTTCTCAACACATAGTATGCACAGATCCATTACAACTAATCGCACTTAGCTCACTGGCTTACAATTGAGTCCTTCTTACATTGCCTAACTATCTATTTATGTATTACAAAAGGGGCCTAAACATGGGTAATACCCATGGGACGACATCCCATACCCGTTACATAAACCCTAAACCCAAAAATCCCACAAAAGGGGGTGAAATCCCGTGATCTCTGCTTCGCCCAGTGCTTCATTTTCAACCAGCTTGTCGAAGTCCCAAAAATGGTCAAACACGACCAAGGTTCTCCAAAACTTGCTCAAGGGCCAACAATAACCATACATGACAACTCTTAAAAATATGAAATAGATTTGGCTCAACAATGTATGAGACTCATGCAATCCAATCCATACAAATGATTTTACTATTAATCAATGAGCAGGGGGTGAAAAAGGGTTCTAGGATATGCAAGGGGTTTGTATTGAGTGAAACATGATATAATGAGGGGGAAAAGAACATGGTTACTGCTTAATGACAACAATAATCAACTGTAAAGTAAACCAATAAAACATCACTGTAATCCAAACAAGACACTACCACTTTCAACTGCTTTAACACCGAAATTCTCTTGACTGTAATCAATCTCAGAACAGGGAGTGAAAAATGAATATGGGAAGGCAACGAGATTTGTAATTAGTGGAAAATGAAATAATGGAAGGGAAGAAGAGTGATTATTGTT
>SNQJ01S0177312.1:0-19831 GCA_010110895.2 Picea sitchensis
GGTACATTCTTCTAACACTATGTGTTACTCTATTCCTCTTATTCTATTTTATTTAGTCTATGTACATAGTGCTTGTTTTTTTCTTTACATGTCAACTTATGTTCATGTCCATTTTGTTTTGTGCTTATGTTCATAGAAACAAACAAGAAAATTAGACATTGCAAATAACTCCTAACCAAGAATGTAGAGGAATCCATGCAAAGGTGCTTTTTTTCTACCCGTGTTCCATAACCAATGGTTTTTCATTTACTCTGTCTATATTTGTTGAACTAGTTTGCAGCTCTTTTTTTTTTCCCTCCTTGGACACTCCATATCTTGCTATACATTGACTTGTCTTCGTATCAATTATATTTTTTGTGTTGCTATCTTGAAATAAATAAAATTGTACTCCGTCTTTTCTTTTCATGTGTTGCTACGTAAAAGTTTGCTTTCATGTCGGTTCTTACCTTCCTTTCTTTTCCCTGTTTTATACTTAACCATTCTTGCCTTTTTTTCTTTTCCTCTATTATCCATTTCTGATTCAATACTTAGTCCCATGTCTATGTTCATGAGTTCCCAAGATGACGGAGTGGCATATTTCATGTCCATCTATATCTCTACATCACGAGTTCGACTGACGACCATTCATTTTCATAGTTCATGAATTTTATGGCCGTCGGTTCCTGCCTAGGCATCATCGAACTCTCATGCCCCGTGTGCGCGGTATAAATATTGCGCCCGAAACTTCGGTGCTCTACAATTTGACCCAGACTCGAAGCATGTGACTCATGTTTCCCAGCATCTGTTGATATTTTTCCCAATTTGTCTCAACAGTTAGCCAATTTTATGGCCGCGGGTTCCCCCACAATGCATTATTGAACTCCCATGCCCATTACAATTCGACCCTGGGCTCCTCGAACTCCCAAGCCTCGCTCTTTATCGAATTGACAATTTGTATATTCATCTATATCTTGACATCATGAGTCCGATCAAGCACTTACGTTTCCTTAGCCAATTTTATGGCCGTGGGTTCCCGACTACGCGTTATCGCACTCTCATTCCTCGTGTTGCGAGTATACATCTTCCATCCAAAACCTGGGTGATCCATGTCTATGCTTGCAGGTTCCTAGACGACGGAGTGGCATATTTCATTTCCATCTATATCTCTACATCACGATTCCGTTCGACCGCCGTTCGTTTTCATAGTTCGTGAATTTTATGGCCGCGGGTTCTTGTGTGGGCACCATCCAACTCTCATGCCCCATGTGTGCGGTATACATCTTACACCCGAAACTTTAGTGATCTACAATTCGACCCAGACTTGAAGCTTGTGACTTATTTTTCCCAACATCTGTTGATATTTCAAAGAATCTGTTGATATATTTCCCTGTTCGTCTCAACAGTTAGCCAATTTTATAGACCATGTACGAATCCCGCATTCCATACTTAGCCACTTTTTGGATCGCGTGTTCTCAGGTTGGCGGGATAAAAATTGGGCCTCTATTGTTCTGTGTCCTAGAAATAGCACCCAAGTTCCACAATATAAAAATTGACAAGCGGACTTGCAGGCTAGTTGGCTCAACATTGCACTTCTATTGTTTTGTGTCCTCCAAATAGCACTCAGAGTTCCGCGATATACAAATTAACAGACAGACTCCAGGGCTGTCGGGCTCAAGATTGCGATTGTTTATGGATGGTGATCCCTATCAACTATCTAACACTATCTACCCATCTACAATTCGAACATAGACTCATCGAATTACCAAGCTTCACTCTTTATCGAATTGACAATTTGTATATCCATCTATATCTTGACATCACGAGTCTGACCGAGCGCTTACGTTTCCTTAGCCAATTTTATGGTCACGGGTTCTTGACTACGATTTATAGAAATCTCATTCCCCGTGTTGTGATTATACATCTTCCATCCAAAACTTGGGTGATCCATGTCTATGCTCGCGGGTTCCCAGACAACGGAGTGGCAGATTTCATGTCCATCTATATCTCTACATCACGAGTCCGACTGACCACCGTTCATTTTCATAGTTCACAAATTATATGGCCATGGGTTCCTATGTGGGTGCCATCCAACTCTCATACCCCGTGTGCACGTTATACATCTTGTGCCCGAAACATCGGTGATCTACAATTCGACCCGGAATCGAATCTTGCGACTCATTTTTTCCAATATTTGTTGATATTTCAAAGCATCTGTTGATATATTTCCCTCTTCGTTTCAAAATTTAGCCAATTTTATGACCACGGGTTCCCCCCCAATGCATTATTGAACTTCCATGCCCTGTTCAGATTACATATTGCATAAAAAACTCCAATTATTTACAATTCGACCCCGGGCTCCTCCAACTCACAAGCCTCACTCTTTATCGAACTCACAAATTGTATATCCATCTATATCTTGACATCACGAGTCCACCCGAGCGCTTTCGTTTCCTTAGCCGATTTTATGGCCGCGAGTTCTCGGGTACGCGTTATCGAACTCTCATTCCTCGTGTTCTGAGTATACATCTTCCATCCGAAACTTGGGTGATCTACAATTCCATCACGGAATCCCAGGTTAAAAAAAGTACCAAACCATATTTAATTCTCTTCCATGCCCGCCACATTCACCCCTTCCCAATAGACATTAATTATGATTTTACTAGTGATAGTTCACATATGTTCGAAAATATTGGCATTAATAAGTGGAAAGATTGAGGTAATCTCCCATTAAAATGCATTTATGGGAAAATATTATGGAATCTGATTAGTTTCTTCTGTCAATCTCGAATTCGCAAAAAAATGAGGGTTGTTTTGGTTTTTTTAAGATGTCATCGTAGAAATAATTCGATATTGTGTTGGCCCGTTGTCATCTACAAAGGTGTTCACATGATGCCTCTCTTTAATATTGTGCACATAATTTTAGAACCTTACAGGTTTTCATATCTGAGGCTCTGCTTGCATATGGAAATGTTGCTCTGCCATTCCAGTTTGAACATAGTTTGCATTTGGGCTACGGAGAACAACAATAAAATAAAACAATATGGAATTTGTTTAGGTAAATATAAACAAATTATCTTCTGACTTGAACCTTCTTTTGTCAAAATCCAGGTATATTACACAACTGTCAATGTTTTTCCCACTTTTCAATAGTTTCCCGATTTCCCTGCCATCTTAACACGCTTTCCCAATGAAAATTGATGATGCTTTTATTATCTTTGAAAAGATTGGCATTAAAAGGCGAAAAGGTCGAGGGCATCTTCCATTAAAACACATTGAACCAAGATTTACTAGAGATTGTATTATAATGTTGTAGCATCCATTTTAAATACAATCAGGAGCAAAGGAAGGTTTTCATCACCTTATGGTTGCAGTTCGACACCATGTCTGTGGATATACCTTGAATATTTTCGGGCATAGGGAATAGGTTTTTTTTTTTTTAACTTTAAGGTCTTGGTCATGTGCTATGGCGAGAACTATATTCTGAACTAGCGGATTGTCCAGATGGGTGACCATTTCCAAATCTCCCTATCGGCTAAAGTATTTCGAAAGATGTTAACACTTCTCGACCCAACGTCTAATTTCAAAGGCGAGAATTGCAAGCAATTCTTAAAGAAACATGGCAATGAACTAGACCTCTTGCTGAAGTTATTACAGGAGCCAATGCCCTCTCCCTAAGACATGGCCATATTACAGGTCAATGCATGTAAAAACCTTTTTCGATAGATTGCATTCCTTTTCATGAGGACAACAAGACAAGAAAGTGCAACTAGCATCTCTCGGATGCTTCTGTATATTTTATATTTTACGGTCAAGCAAGAAACCATCTTCCATTGCCCTAAGTTGATTTCCATTCAAAACTCTTCCCAGTTATTGCAATATAGGAGGTAGAAGAAATTCTTTATGCCACCTTATTTAATTTTCGTCGTGCCGAATTTCTATCCATTTCCTGGACTATCTATGTGTAGGAAGTTGAACTTTGAATTTGACCCATTAACATTCTCGCACCAGAAATTATGGAGACACGACGCTTGCCAGCTATTTTATAAGGTATTCAATTATTTTGTTTCATTTTTTAAAGCGTTGATATTTGGAAGGTATTTCTCCCGGTTCTCTGGCCAACCAAAAATATTCCTGGATAGGAGGTACACAATATAATAAATGGAGAACTATAATGTTATAAGGATTTTTGGGTCTAAACAAAATCCTTGCTTCCTTCCATGCCACATATCTGCTACAATGTTTTTTCCTGGAATAGCAGGGGAGTACATCTACTGATTGTTGTTTTTTCTTGCAAAAAGGAAAGGACAATTCATGTCTATGCCTTGGAAAGCCCGAGATTTCATGGTCAGGAACCACTTCAACAATTCTTTCACTTACACTATCTTGAATGGACTCTGAACCAGTACCAATGATTCACACAATCAGAACTGAAAAGACCTGGGTGAAAAAAGTGACCATTCCCCGACTACCACAGCCAAGAACACAACATCTCGTGGCAGTACTCCAATGGCTTACCCAAGTAACAAAGTCACACACAACTCTTCAGGCGAAGGAGGAGATAAGAACCCTCCCTTAGGAAAAATTTAAAGTTGTCACAAGCTTCCCGTGGGAAAAAAATGGAAAATAATAGTCCAAGAGCAGGACGGACCGAGGGGAGAAATTGATATCTACGATCTCTGACTCGAAGATATGGAACTAGAAATTGACATTGAAAAATTGTTCCCTGATGACGATCACTTAGACAACACTGCTCCTCACAATCCTGGGATAGACATACTTGGCATAGATACTTTGGAAAAAGAAGAGTATTTTTCATTTCAGAGCATTGTTTTTGACAGGGAATCAAAAAAATTGATTATTGAAAATAGAGATGTAAAGAATAATAAATGAACATCTCGTTCAGAGTTCAACCTACGCAACATGCGCCCTTCCCAAATATCCAAGATGCACCGAGCAGATGGAGATGTTGCAGATAAATCTATTAGCAGCCTTGAAACAGAGAACCTCATGTTAAATATGTGAATCAAAGAATTGGAGTCAAATCTAATGCCTCTTCCACTGTTTTCTACTCCGTTGGCAATGGTCGGGTCCACCACACTTGCGCCAAAGTTAAAATGATCAGTAAACCTTCTCACATTGGCTTGAGACTACGTGGAAAGAAATATAAACAAAATAATGTAATTAATAATAGAAGCTTGGGAGATGTCAAAGAATATGGTCTCTTTTGGAACAAGAGCGCATGATTTTCATGAGTATATGCAAGCAGATCTAAAAAACGAGCAAGGTTTTTATCTCGATGCAGTTTTACCATTTGGTTTTGAAGTTATCAGTATGACATAATCCAGAAGAAGACAAGAGGATCTCCCTTCCTTGGATCGAATAGACCAGTTAAACGCGTGTTGGAAAGAAAAGGTAAAGAGCCTGATTGGTATTGTTCAAGAATGTAGCCAGACCATATCTAAAAGAGACAAACTATTCAAGAAGCTAACTGAGATAAATCTAGCTGGAAGCACCAATGAAGTCCAGGACCCCAAATTGATATTAAACTCCCTGTTTTTAACCAAACAAGCATTTGTTGATCAAGTTCATATCTATAAAAGATTGTCATTTGAAAATTTCTATGGCATTATTGAATATGGTGAAGATGACGTGAAAACTTGGCTAGTCAGTTATGTAATTAGAAACAAAAATATTCAAGAAGCATTGCACAACTTGTCTATTGATCTAAGGGACTTGGAAGGTGAACTCTTCAATATAAAAATATGTCATGAAATGAACGTGGCACCCATGAGGAGCTACATCTAAGAATGGTTGAAAAAAGTTGTCGACCAGATTACCAATGAAGGTCAAAGCTTAGGAAATCCATAAAAGGACATCGGCGAAAAAATGACAAGCCATGGCACACCAACATAGTAAGTTGATACTGATTACATTCTTTTTTCTTCATCCACTTATTCTAACAAAGCTTTAATCCAATTTTGATAATTTTCTCTTTCTTCTTGCCAGGTTTTGTTGTTTTCCATCGTCAACTTTCTTCTTTCTGCAAACTTCATTCTTGTACATCTTTTCTTCGTAGTCGGCGGCAGTCGCAATTGGCCGTGTTATCCAACTGCTACCACTATAACCTCCAGGTGTGCCCACGATGCCCCTTACGCGGCACACATTGTAAGACGGGGGGAATTGAACTCGAAACCTCATGGAACTTCATTTTCACGACACTTGCCAATTGAGCTGCCCCCCCCGGGGGCGGGGTTGTTCTATGTTGATATTCAATGTTTGGTGTTGTTATTTGAAATTTGTATTTCTTCCTAAAATTAACTCATTTCACTGTACATGTTCATGTTCTATATTGTGCATGTATTGCAGCTTCCTATATTTCAAAATATTGTTCGATATACAAAATGTAAAGTCGTGTATTTTTTTCTTTGTTCCTTAGACGTTTGAGAAAAAAAAATCCAAGCCCAAAACACCATTCAAATTCAAATATGATTTACATTTGGACCACAAATAATCTAGTAAGATACATCAATATGGATACATTTTAAATAAACATAAACAAAATCCCTTTAAACTTGACCCTGACTCTCTCGGGCTCCTGATTTTAAATAAACATAAACAAAATCCCTTTAAACTTGAACCTAATTTTCTCGGACTCCTAAATTGTCCGCGGGTTGATCAGTTAGCGGACTGTCAAATCCTCATTTCCATTTATATCTTCACATCAGGAACCCGACCGACGACCCTCCCTTTCAACACTTGGCCAAATATCTCACCGTGTCGTCCCAACTTAGCGCTATCGCATTCTTATCCCACATGTTTTGTTATATACATCTTGCACCCAACACTTCCGTCGTATAAATTTTGCATCCAACACTTCCATCGTTTATATTTTGACGTACTATTATACATCTTGCACCCAAAACTTGCATCATCTACAGTTCCGTTGTATACATCTTGCACCAAAAACTTATGTGGTCTACAATTCCTCCACATATTGGAACATGGTCTACATTTGGCACACAAATTATCTATTACAATACATTAATATAAATACAATTTAAATTAATGGTCCTATATCATCACATCATGAGACCGACCGATCACAGTTCATTTCAACACTTAGCCAATTATCTCTCCACATGGTTTCGCCTTAGTGCTAACAAAATTTTATTCCCCATGTTTCGTGATATACATGTTGCATATAACATTTTCATCATATACATTTTGCAACAAACAATTCCATCATTCAAAGTGGATGTTAACAGTCGGTCAGAGTCATGATATAAAAGCACAAGCGCAAATGTGAACCGGTCTGTCCGCCAATGCGCCCATTGGGACATTTTTGGAAAAACGACTAAGTAACGAGAAAGATAGTAGAGAGGGAAAATGGTCCTGACAAGGCCTCCTGAGGAGACGTAAGGCCTCACCTGTCAAATTGTATATATATTCTTCTTCTACTCTTGACAACTCAGCGGTTTGCTTATTTCCATTAACAACCAAAAAAACGTATTCAACAACGATTTACAGGAGCTCAACCAACCCCCGGGTTGGTGCTAGTATAGATCTTACACCCAAAACTTGTGTCATCTACAGTTCCGTTGTATACATCTTGCACCAAAAACTTTCATTGTCTGCAGTTCCTCCACATATTGCAACATGATCTACATTTGGACCACAAATTATCTATTAAGATACATTAATATAAATACAATTTTAATAAATATATTTAAACTTGAACCTGAATTTTTTTGAACTCGTCGATTGGTCCTATATCATCACATCACGAGCCTGACCGACCGCAGTTCCTTTCAACACTTAGCCAATTATCTCTCTGCGGGGTCATTCCTTAGTGCTAATGGAATTTTATGCCACATGTTCCGTGGTATACATGTTGCACACAACACTTCCCTGATATACATTTTTCACCAAACACTTCCATCATTTACAGTTTGATGTGCTATTATAAATCTTGCACCCAAAACTTGTGTCATCTACAGTTCCGCTGTATACATTTTGCACCAAAAACTTCCGTGGTCTACAATTCCTCCACATATTGGAACATGGTCTACATTTGGACCACAAATTATCTGTTACAATACATTAATATAAATACAATTTAAATTAATGGTCCTATATCGTCACATCATGAGCTCGACCGACCACAGTTCCTTTCAACACTCTGTCAATTATCTCTCTGTGGGGTTGCGCCTTAACAATAATGAAATTTTATGCCCCATATTTTGTTATATACATGTTGCACACAAATTTTCCGTGATATACATTTTGCACCGAACACTTTCGTCATTCAAAGTGGATGTTAGCGGTCGGTCGGAGTCATGATTTAAAGGCACAAGCGCAAATGTGAACCGGTCTGTCCGCCAACGCACCCATTGGGACATTTTTGGAAAAACGGCTAAGTAACGAAAAAGATAGTAGAGAGGAAAAACGGTCGTGACAAGGGCTCCCCAGGAGACGTAAGGCCCCACCTGTCAAATTGTATATATATTATGCCTCTACTCGTGACAACTCAGTGGTTCTCTTATTGCCATGAACAACCAAAAAAATGTTTTCAACAACGACCCCCGAGTTGGAGCTATTATAGATCTTGCACCCTAAAATTTCGTGGTCTGCAATTCCTCCACATATTGGAACATGGTCTACATTTGGACCACAAATTATCTATTACCATACATTAATATAAATACAATTTTTAATAAATATACTTAAACTTGAACCTGAACTTCTGTACTCTACAATTCGTTGCGACTTGACGCTATCGATTTTTTATGCCCCCTGTTCTGTGATATACATGTTGCACACCACACTTCCGTGGTATACATTTTGCATCAAACACTTGCGTCATATACAATTCAACCTCGATTATAAAGCCCTCCTATTCAGAAATTCGTGATCTAAAAAGTGGCTAGGAATCGAATGGATAGAGGTCGGTCAGAGTCACGATATAAAAGAACAAGCGCAAATGTGAACCATTCCGTCCGCCAAAGTGCCCATTGGGACATTTTCGGAAAAATGGCTAAGTTACGAGAAAGATAGTAGAGGAAAAACGGTTGTACGAGCTTCAAAATAGGGTGACAAGGGCTCCTGAGGAGACGTAATGCCCCGCCTGTCAAATTGTACATATATTTTGCTTCTTCTCATGACAACTCAGTGGTTTTCTTATTTCCATTAACAACCAAAAAAAACTTATTCAACAACGATTTACAAGAGTCGTCTACAATTCCTCCACATATTGGAACATGGTCTAGATTTGGACCACAATTATCTATTACAATACAGTAATATAAATACAATTTAAATTAATGATCTTATGACTTCATATTAGTTTGTCCTTTCAACACTTTGCCAATTATCTCTCTGTGGGGTCACGCCTTAGTGCTAACGAAATTTTATGCCCCATATTCCATTATATACATGTTGCACACAACATTTTCATTATATACATTTTGCACCAAACACTTCCATCATTCAAAGTGGATGTTAGTGGTCGGTCAGAGTCACGATTTAAAGGCAAAAGAGAAAATGTGAAACGGTCCATCTGCCAACGTGCCCATTTGGATATTTTTGAAAAATGACTAAGTAACAAGAAGGATAGTAGAGAGGAAAAATGGTCATGACAAGGGATCCCCAGGAGACGTAAGGCCCCTCCTGTCAAATTGTATATATATTCTGCCTCTACTCGTGACAACTCAGTGGTTCACTTATTTCCATTAACAACCAAAAACACATATTCAACAGCGACCCCTGAGTTGGTGCTATTATACATCTTGCACCCAAAACTTTCGTTGTCTACAATTCCTCCACATAGTGGAACATGGTCTACATTTGGACCACAAATTATCTATTACCATACATTAATATAAATACATTTTTTAATAAATATACTTAGACTTGAACCTGAACTTTCATACTCTACAATTCATCGCGAATTGACTCTATCGATTTCTTATGCCCCTTGTTTCATGATATACATGTTTCACACCACACTTCTGTGATATACATTTTGCACCAAACACTTGCATCATATACAATTCGACCTCGGTTATAAAGCCCGCCTATCCGAAAATCTACAATCTGAAAAGTGGCTAGGCATCAAATGGTTAGTGGTCGGTCGGAGTCACGATATAAAAGCACAAGTGCAAATGTGAATCGGTCCATCCGCCAAAGCGCCCATTGGGACATTTTCGGAAAAACGGCTAAGTAATGAGAAATATAGTAGAGGAAAATCGATCGCACAGGCTTCAAAATAGGGTGACAAGGGCTCCCGAAGAGACGTAGTGCCCCACCTGTCAAATTGTATATATATTTTTCTTCTACTCATGACAACTCAGTGGTTCTCTTATTGCCATTAACAACCAAAAAAACCTTATTCAACAATGATTTATGAGAGCCTGATCGACCCCTGCGTTGGCGCTATTATAGATCTTGCACCCAAAACTTGCGTGATTTACAGTTCCGTTATATACATCTTGCACCCAAAAATTTTGTGGTTTGCAATTTGTCCACATATTGGAACATGGTCTACATTTGAACCACAAATTATCTATTACGATACATTAATATAACACAATTTTAATAAATATACTTAATACATGTTGCACACAACACTTCCCTGATATACATTTTGCACCAAACACTTTCGTCGTTTACAGTTGCACCCAAAACTTGCGTCATCTACAGTTTCGATGTATACATCCTGCACCAAAAAATTCCGTGCTCTACATTTCCTCCACATATCGCAACATGGTATACATTTAGACCACAAATTATCTATTACAATACATTAATATAAATACAATTTAAATTAATGGTCTTATATCGTCACATCATGAGCCCGACTGACCACAGTTTGTTTCAACACTTAGCCAATTATCTCTCCACAGGGCCGTGCCTTAGCACTAACAAAATTTTATGCTCCATGTTCCGTGATATACATGTTGCACACAACATTTACATGATATACATTTTACATCAAACACTTCTGTCATTCAAAGTGGATGTTAGCGGTGGGTCAAAGTCACGATATAAAAGCACAAGCACAAATGTGAACTGGTCCGTCCGCCAACGCCCCCATTGGGACATTTTTGAAAAAATGACTACGTAACGAGAAATATAGTAGAGAGGAAAAATGGTCGTCACAAGGGATCCCGAGGAAACGTAAGGCCCCACCTATCAAATTGTATATATATTCTGCTTCTACTTGTGACAAATCAATGGTTTGCTTGACCCCCGGGTTGGCACTATTATAGATCTTGCACCCAAAAATTGAGTCATCTATAGTTCCGTTGTATACATCTTGCACCAAAAACTTCCATGGTCTGCAATTCCTCCACATATTGGAACATGGTCTGCATTTGGACCACAAATTATCTATTACGATACATTAATATAAATACAATTTTAATAAATATATTTAAACTTGAACCTGACTTTTTTCGAACTCGTCGATTGGTGCTATATCGTCACATCATGAGCCCGACCAGCTGCAGTTCCTTTCAACACTTAGTCAATTATCTCTCTATGGGGTCGTGCCTTAGGGATAATGAAATTTTATTCCCCATGTTTCGTGATATACATGTTGCACACAACACTTCCATGATATACATTTTGCACCAAACACTTCCGTCATTTACATTTTGACGTGCTATTATAGATCTTTCACCCAAAACTTGCATCATCTACAGTTCTGTTGTTCCTTTAAACACTTAACCAATTATCTCTCCTCAGGGTCTCACCTTAGCTCTAACAAAATTTTATGCCCCATGTTTCGTGATATACATGTTGCACACAACATTTCCGTGATATAAATTTTGCACTGAACACTTTCATCATTTACAATTCGACCCTGTTGGCACAGGGGTAGACCCAGGGTTCAACTCTAACAGTGCACCAACAATCCCTAACTATTGGCCCTTTCGGTAACACCCGCGAAGCAGATGCAGTCTCACCCGAATTAGCTATAGGGGGTTGCAGGACACAGGTGTCTACAACCAGAGGAAATGCAAGTGGATCCAAGGCAACAACACTATGCAACCTAGTTATTCTTACCAAGCATAAACCTATTTTGCACAGTTATATTCCAGATCTAACACAATAATGAAATAACAGAATAAAAGAAGGTAAAGGAACACAACATCAACCACAAAGACAGAAAATATACATGGTTCACCCTCTCCCTAGGGCTACCTCCATGGAACTGTGTTTCTTAATATTATATAAAAGCATATAGTTCTATCTGCGCTCTTATCTTGCATATCTCTCTCTATTTCTCTCTCTCCCTTACCTGCGCACCCAACTGCAGGGTTGATCTTTGCACCCAACCGAAGATCTTACAATACCAGAAGGCTCTCACACTCATCACTTCTCTCTCATACAATACACAATAGTATCCACAACAAGGATTACCCACAATAATCACGAAAAACCAACTCTCCAACGACTCGTCTTCCCTTACTCTGCTCTTTCTTTTCTTCTTCTTTGACCACTTCGACCCAATCTCAGTTGATGTACCTTCTATGTAGTTCACACTTCGTCTTTTCTTTTCCTTTTTCTTCTCTTTCTTTCTTAATCCATAACCAAGGGCCAATAGGCCCCCGACACTCACCTGTGACTCGTCTTGAGGCACTTCAAGTCTGAACCTATTTTACTTCGACTTTAGACTGTGCAACGCAGCCTGTGCTTTCTGCTCTATCCTTCCCCATTGTGTGCAGACTGTCTTTTCTGTGTCTAGTACCCAGTTTCAACTACACCTGGTGCCTAGACCTTTCTCCTTCTTCTTTTACTGAGAGTTGTGAGGCAACTGGTTGTCATAGTATAATTTCAACCGACTCCCATTTACCAAATCTTCCTTCCATTCTCCCTTCAAAGTATTTAACTGTGCATCTCCTCCTTCCGTGACATAGGAAACCTCATATGGCCCAAGCCAATGTGTCCTAAACTTTCCTGGATGCTTCATGAACTTGTTCTCATATACCAATACCATATCTCCTTGCTTAAAGGTTTTCTTCTTGATGTGTTTGTCATGGTAAGCCTTCTCTTGTTCCTTTTGTACCTGTTGATGGAATCCTGCAATAAACTTGTCTTCCTCCAATTCAACCAATTGCGTGAGCCTCTCTTGAACAACGCCAGTGTCATCCATATCTATAAAGGCTTAAATTCTTAAGTTAGGAACCAAATATTCCATAGGTACAACTGCTTCAAGATCATAAACCAACTTAAAGGGAGTCTGCATTGTCAGCTTATTGCAAGTGTTTCTATATGCCCATAATATTGTTGGTACGCTCAAATCCTAATCAACTTTGTTCACACTACAAATCTTTGTCAGCGTTGTCTCCAAGATCTTATTGAAAGCTTCAACTATACTATTCGCCTTTAGGTGGTATGGAATGCTCTTCTGATGATGACTGCAAATTCCTGAGTCAAGGCTTCAATGGTCTTATTAATAAAATGTGTTCCTTGATCACTCATCAAGATCTTTGGACATCCAAACCTGGTTATGATATCATCAAATATGAACCGTGCAAATGTAGCGGCACTACGCTCCTTGACTACTCTTGCTTCTTCCCATATTGTCAAATAATTTGTCACAGTAATGATGTATCAAGCTCCTGCGCGCTTTCCTAGTGGGTTGATAGGTCCCACGGAATCAATGACCCATTTCTCAAATTCCTGTAAGGTTAGATGAGGTGCTAAATACATCTCATCCAACTCTTTGGCATACATCGCAAGCTTTGTAGTATTCCTTCGCGTCTTTATGTAAAGTAGGCCACTAGAGACCAACTCTAAGAATATTTTGCATTGTTGATTTTCCTGCATAGTGTCCTCTCGTGATGACTTCATGTGCTTCTACCAAAATTAGTGGTCTTTGTGCCTCCATAACACATCTCATCAGTATCTCATCAGGTCCCATCTTGTATAGATGTCCAACTATAAGTGAAAAATATGCAGCACGAACTACCAATTGTTTCTTCTGGATAATTGTATATTCGCGAGGTGCCATTCCCGTTGATAGGAACTGGACTATCTCGATGAAGTGATCACCAACCTTCCTAATGGCCTACAACTGTGCATCGGGCACTGTATCCTCCAGACAAGTAGGTTCCTCTCCATTCTCTAATCTAGACAAATGGTCAGGTCCCTTATTCATTCTCTCTGGCTTGAACACGATCTCAAAATCATATTCTTGGAATAACAGAAGCCATCTACATATTCTTCCCCCCAACACTAGCTTATTGACTAGGTATTTCAACGCAGAGTGATCAATGAACATTTTAAATTATCCTCCCAACAAGTAGTGTCGAAATTTCTGCAGTGCATACACCATGGCTTAACCTTCTCTCTCAGTGGTAGTGTAATTTATCTCAGCTGTAGAGAGATTCTTGCTAGCAAAGGCTAATAGATGATCAATATCTCCTGCTCCTAGTTGTGCTAGCACTTCTCCTAATGAAATAGAGGATGCATCGACATGCACATGAAATTCCTTACTCCAATCTGGGAAAACTAGAATGGGCGCAATGACCATTTTCTATTTGAAACTGATAATATTTCTTCAACGACTTCTCCATGGGTGTTGTAATCTACGCATAGCCCTTAATGAACTTTCTATAGTATCCAGTATGTCCCAGTGTAGTGCACAATTGTCTAACTGAATTAGGAGGGGGTAAATCAACAATAATGGCAATCTTAGATGGATCTACCAGCAATCCCTGCTTACACACAATATGGTCGAGCAACACGCCAAAGGATGACAAGAAGATGCACTTCTTCAGGTTCAGGGCAATCTGACATTGCCTACACTTATCCAACATTAGTCTTAAACATTCAATATGATTTTGCAATAAGCTAAAAAGATTCCAATCCTCGAAATATGCTTCCATAAATTTATGTAGAAATTCCTTGAATGCTTCGACTACCACCCTAGAAAAGATGGTTGGTGCATTATTCAATCCAAAAGGAATCATTGTGTACTGGTAGGAACCCCATTCTGTTGCAAATGTGGTCTTATGGTGATCTTCCTTAGCAATCTTGATCTGGTGATACCTTGAAAATCCATAGGTGAAGGAGTAAACTTCCTGTCCTCCCACATTATCTAACACTTCGTCGGTAAACAGTGTAGGGAATGGATCATGTAAACATGCATCATTCAGTTTCCTCAAGTCTACACAGATTCAGATCTCTCATGTTTTCTTATCTTGAACCACCATAGGGCTAATCCATTATGACTCTTCAATAGGTTCTATGATTCTTGCTTCCAACATTATGTCTAGATCAATCTTGACTTTCTCCTTATATTTGGGATTCAATATGCAGGGTCTCTGCTTGAATGGCCTTGCATCTGGTTTCAATGGGATATTCATCTCTCCCATGGGACCTTTAATGCCCTTCATATCAGTGAACTTGGTTGGAAACAAGTTCTGATATTCATGCAATAATTATGTGATCTTGTCAATAGTGGCATCATCCCAATAATATCCAACATTTGCGAGCTTAGGGGCTTGCTCTGTTCCAATGTTAACTTTTTTTTTTATTTTGATTGGTTGTTCAATAAAAGGGAGTTCGACTCCTAGTCCTTCTATGTCTCTATGTCCTTATGTTTATGCGATGTTCACATTCCTAGGATCATCGTCTTCATCAACATTGATATTGTAATAACCCTATAATTTCTGAAGCGGTGCAGTCGATTCATCTTCTTCTTGCTCAATAGGGCGGGTAGGTGCCTCCTCAAAGATCCTCTGTCTTACAACTTGTAACGTTTGATCTACTGTAGGGTACTGAATTTCAAATGAAAATGTAGCTACAAAGTTCTAAGTCATACCATGCCAATCTATAGTGGTGAGGCGCAATTATCCTTGCAGATACCAATTAATAGGCGTTGTATCCAAAGTGTTAATGAATTTATGCACCCATTGTACCTAAGGGATGTTGCTCCAGGCCTCCTCACAACTTCGCACATGGTCCTTCAAACATCTCTGACCTATGTATCGAACTTCGCACCCTTCTATTTGTTCTGAAAAGTGCACTGTCATCAAAGTGTGACATTGCATCCAGTCTGTGATGTTCTTTTTGTGTGTTCCCCACTATCTTGTTGGAGTTGCTTTCAAGGCTTCATCCAGTGCCAACAACCTTTTTTATACTGGTACAATTTATTCAAATTCCAACAAGAAAGCTTCTAGATGATTTAAACCATCAAAGGTGGGTAGATTACTTACTTCTGTTCCGATCCAGCGAACTTCCCTGGTCAATCTAGCACATCTCCACACAGAAAATTCATACATTTTGTTATGCCAGTTCTCTAGTTCTTCTTTTGAATCTGATGAACATGTGTTGTCACTTCGCCAGCTTAAATTCCCATATGTTGTAGGATTAATGTAATTATGTTTTCTTGCTGTCAATTTGTAAATGTTTTATAGCTCATATGCGCGGTCTTCTTCTCTCATGGGTTATGTGTATCTACGACCTTCATCAGGATCTAGAGGTGTAATGAGCCTAAGGCCATCACCTTCAAATGTTATTCTTCTTTTCTTTAATTCAACCACGGTAGAATTATTGAAATCCCAATCAATTTCTAACAACGCATGATAAAAAAAACTATCATCGACTATCTCAATCACCTTGAAGTCCACAAATTTCCTTACCTCGTCGATGTCCATAGGGACATGCTCTAGTCTTCAAAAGGGGCTTACTGCCTACTGATTAGCCATCCTGAGCCTGATAGGGGAGTAAATCAACTTAGGTTTTCCCATCAGTGCCCAAGTCTGCTTCGTCATAACATTGACTTCTGACCCTAAGTCGAGGACCACATAATCTATATCATAATATCCAATCTAAGCATTAAGGTGTAGTTCTTTATTTGTCCTTCTCTTTTTGGATACTTGATGTAATGCTCTATTCAACATAGGTTATACCTTCCCTAGTTCATATTGTCGGATCAAGTATTGTAGTTCTTGTATGGCTCTTTCATCCTTAATCAAATCAATGAGCATATACAAGAAACTAACAAGCTTGCTTACCTCTTTTCCTTCTCCAGGTAATGCAGACTAATAAAATGCCAGAGGCATCCCACATTCTCTCACTTTTGGTTGTGCCTTTGAGGAAGAAGCCTGATCTCCTCCAAATTCTTTTCTTGCCTCTTCAAATGTTTGTTTCTCTTTTCTTGGATCAAACTCTTGTGTCTTCTCTGCATCTCTTCTGACCCTCGATTCTTCTATAGTCTTCCCTGGGGTCGCTCTGTCTTCTCCTATAAAATGTCTCCTCTAGTGATAACAATGACTCTAGGATCCTCTCCACAAGGTTCTGCTGAGATGAGTTGTACTTGTTGGTTACCTCCTCATCTCTCCTGAAGTTTGGCTAACAACACAGGAAAATATTCAATGACATGTTCAAATGAGTTGCAGTAACTGCAGGTGGTACAGGGGTTCTGACAGTCCCTTGCCAAGTGTCTTGGTTGTGCACAGTTATAACAAATGATCTAACCTCGACCTTAACCCATGCCTCCACCTCATCCTCTTCCTCTAAATCCACCACGAGGGTTGAAGTTTTCTCTTCCTGGAGAGTTAAACTGTGTAGTAGTTCCTTCATGCTGTACTTCTCCTTGTATCCTATATGTGTCTCTTGATCTTTCATGCAGGAGATCATAAGCCCTACAATGTTTCTCATCATACCCCACAGATTTACAGAATGTGTAGTAGAGGTTTGTAGGTGTTTGAACATATTTTTGCATGTAGTAACATTCACCAGGGTGAAGTCTATTTCTACATACCTCGCACCAAGGTAGAGTAACCTGCTTCAAAGGGCTCATAGCTCCAAAATCCTAGTATTCATGAAATAGGGGACAATGGTCCTTTTCATGGCCTTCTGATTTGCATCTGATACACCAAACATCTTCTCTTTTATCTTTTCCCTTGTCTTTCTTTATATCTTCGACCTGTAGAGATAAGCTAGTTAGTTGACTCATACCTGATATGGATTCTCTCATAGGGGTTGATTCTAATTTCATGGCGATCTCCAATGCCTCAGCTTGCAAAGCGATCTTATGTTGCATTAGAGGGACTCTGATGTGTGGTAGGAGGGCAGCAATGAACCATTCCTTGTTTTGCTCGTGTGGGATCTGAAAACTCAAGCGGCCTGTTGAGGTCTTAAACCTCTGATCAAACTCCTAAACAGGTTCAACTACTTCCTGCTTGATTTCTTTTAGTTCTGTAATGCACTGTGACTCTGACTTGGGTTTCTTGAATTCTACACTCAACCCATTCTTGATCTCATTCAACGGTTTAGGCTATGCAATTCCTTAGACAAATTTCATGTACTAGATCAGTGTGCGGTCTCTTAGGGTAGTACTAAACTGATCCCTCTTAACTGCTTCATCAGTGACATTCTTAATACACCATACAACTTCACATAAAAACCAGTGTTGATCAGGATCTTCAGATCCATCTCCCTTAAAGATAGGTGGGCTCATCTCATCTACCATAGATCTTCCTAGGTTTCTTGACTGAGTATGTACTAAACTGCTGGTAACAGTGCTCTGAGTGCTCTAGTAACTCTGACTACTTTGGTTACTTAATGTTGTTAAAACAACAGGAGGAGTAATAGTACTTACTTCAACAGGTCACGTAGTTCATGAAGTTTATGAATCTTCTCGGCGAGGTTCTTGATTATGTTCTTCCTCTGCCCTAGCGGACCCTGAATGTTCCTTCTTCAACAACTCTTCTTCTCCACTGTAGAACCCTTCGTCTTATGCCAGTGGCTCTACTCAAACAGGTTCACCAGAGGGACTTCTCTGAAGGTCCTCCCACTGCATGTATGTCCAACCTCTGTGTCACTGTCGTTGTCTGAGTTTTTGAACATTAGATTTTCAGTCGGACTACTTACTGTATTTTCAAGATGTTCTTTTCATGCAATAACATCTTGATCTTCAACTTCAAAAAGTGTAAAATTTTTCCTCTAGGTCCCTTAAAGAAATATCTCTCTACTTGGCTATATGACTCAACTATGTCAATGGAAAACTTAGTTAACCACTCGTATAGCTCCTTATGAATTTCTCCAAAGAAAATGTCGTGTATATCAGTAAATATATACCTTCCCAACCAGTCTTCTATACTAAGCTTAGGGTTCTTTCGAAGTTATTTGTCGGAGAATCCACAGTTGGTGTCATTTTGTCTAGAGGAAGAAATAGACAACTTAACCGGGGTCTTTAGGAACATTGGATATAGAGAAAGAGACATAAAAAAGGCAATGGATAAGAATGATAAAATGACTCGTGTCCAGAATGATCAAACCTCCAACATAAAGGTCTTTCTTCCCTACATTTGGGGTGTCACAGACAAAATTGCAAAGGTTTTAAAAAGGAAAGAAATTATAACCTCCTTCAAACCCCTAATTACTACCCGGCAAAGAAACATAGTTATTGACTTAACGAGAACTGTGACCTCAAAACGAGAACTCTAGCCCTTAAAACCATATTTTTGCATAAAAAACATGAAAATCAACCCCCAAATAAAAAACTGGTGTTATCGGTAGCACCATTTTTTTAAACGTGGTCAAAATTACAACATTTTTCGATCATGGCCTTCAAAACTCAGACAGTAGCTCAGAAAAACCCTGAAATCAACACCTAAATCAAAAAGTGATGCTACGTAAAAAAAATTGTTTTTTCCTAAACGTGAAAATCATAGTTACTTGCGACCTAATTGAAATTATGATATTGACAAAAAAACCCTATGTAAATAAACAACCCAAAATTGGACTCTAAATGGTCCCTTGAAAATTTATTTACAAATTTTATTTTTTATTTTTTTAATTTACATTAAAAAACAAATAAATAGAAAGAACAAAA
>SNQJ01S0177313.1:0-19831 GCA_010110895.2 Picea sitchensis
ATATTAATAGTAATAATAGTAATAGTAAAGAATTTTTATATCCAAATGCTTTTTTACTATTTTAATCATTTTTCATAAGGATTGAAATTATTTTTTTCACAACGGTTAACCTTAATTTGTTATCCAATAAATATCTACCCAAACTTTTTTTTTCAAAACATTGGAAGTTTCAATGCATTTTAGAATTTTATATTTAGTAACCGTTTTTGGTTTTTTTTACTATTTTAATCATTTTTCATAAGGATTGAAACTATTTTTTTCACAACGGTTAACTTTAATTTGTAATCCTATAAATATCTACCCAAACTTTTTTTTTCAAAATGTTGGAAGTTTCAATGCATTTTAGAATTTTATATTTAGTAACCAGTTTTTGGTTTTTTTTGTTAGGGTTGTTTCATTTTTTTCATTTTATGTTTAACATTTCTCACCTCCTTGTTTAGATGGGCCTAATGGTTAAGAACATGTGTTTCCTCCTAAGAGGTTACAAGGTCAAATCCATAGGGGGTAGGGTATGTATACCTCTGTAGACTTTACCAGTCAAATCGTTGGGGGGAGGGGGTCTCATACACCAATTTCCTAGTTTTTCTTCATGTTCCATTTTCTTCTCCCATTGTAGAACATTAGCTTAACTCTGTCTGAGTCTTGCCCTTTTCAACAATGGATATGAGTTCTGCTACTTGCCTCACCATCATGATCCAATTTGTCCAAGTTTCATTTCTTTAATATTCCCACAACAAGCCCAAGTTCGTGTTGTGAAACCAAGGATCTATAGGTTCACATGTTGTTGGAAGTAACATCCCTTTCAGTCATCAGATGTTGACCTAAAAAATGGTTAACACCGAAACCAACATCCCTTTCAGTCATCAGATGTTGACCTAAAAAATGGTTAACACCGAAACCAACATCCCTTTCAGTCATCAGATGTTGACCTAAAGAATGGTTAACACCGAAACCATTGTGAAGTATCGTAATGAAGCTACCTATTAAAATTTGTATTTGTTGCTACAAGCCTAAATAAACCCTAATGTCACTCTCGCTTATGATCAATTAGCTCAAATTTATGTCAGACACTATAGGGTATCCTCCTAGAGTGCACTTTCAAGAAGACATTTATATAGGTAGATGGTTGATAGTCCATTTATGTCTACTTCATTTGTCGATGAGTTGTGATCTATGGTTTATTATATGATGATGTCAATGTATTTATATTGATTATGGGTTACCACATGCTTGCAATTTGGTCTGTGATTGCTACAGATTATTGGAAATAATGACATGTGTATGCATATTCATTGTCATTATGTGTTTGGACATGGTTGCATATTGTCTATGGTCTTGTTACATTTTGTTACAATTGTATAGTAACAACATATTCAATGATGAATGTTGATTTACATGGTTAATATGGCTTATCTTTGTGATTTTTTTTAGTTAGACTAGGGTACCTATAACCAAAACGAGCATGGTGAATGCAAAAATGGTTAATTTATAGATCGAATGTAAATGCCCAAAGGTGAAATCAAACTCTAATGCAAGCATGTCTTGTGCTTGGCTTGTAATTAGGCCCATGCCTGAGTTGTAAAACAAATAAAAATAAAAGGCATAAGGTCATGCCAAAACTTTGGTACATATTGCACATAAGATTAAAAATCATAACAAGATCGACATATGCAAAGCATAAGCATCGGAAACATATGATTTTACCTGCCACCTTATTGATTGTTTTGGGATTTTGTACAATGGATACTTGGTGTTTATGGTGCCACATGGCCATCCCATACTAGGCATTCAATGTTGATTTTTTTAGTAGGCGCATGCATGTGATGGCTTGTATTTTTTTCCCTATGATTTGATCCAACATATGGGATTGATGGTTGGGTTTTACATTGCATTTTCCCTACTCCATGGTTGGCATGTTCACTTTCATTTTGACCATCCAACTATTGAGCTTTTCCTTTGCAATTTCTTCTTGAATGTTGAATATTTTGTGTGCCTTATCCCTTGGTGTTCACATAATAGATTACTTGGTTCTTCCCTTTGCTTCAAATATATACAATATTAAAATACATACATACATACATATATATATATATATATAATCCACAACCACTATATTATCTAAAAAGGAAGTGTACATGGTTCTTGTTGTTGGTCTCTCACTCGGGAAACTAGACCAACAACAGAAAAACAATTTGTCAAATGTGCCCAATACTAAAAACCATAGTTTTTCAAAGCTATAGAACAAAAAATAACATAAGTCCTCAATAACATATGAGAATCTAGTATAGTGATCATATCATTCTGTTGATTGAAAGGAGGTGGGCAGGGGGCACCTAGACCTGTAACAACCCTAGTAGAATATATACTTAGGGATTATCAAGTAAAAGATTTATTAAGTAATTAATTTTTCCCTAACATGTTAATAACTAAACAACAATTGGTCTAATGATATCAATTAAGTATTTATTAATTAATTAAAGGTTATAATTGTGATTAATTAATTAATTAATTAACTACCTATTATATTCAATAACTTGGGTATTAAATTTAAAAGGGATAATAAATTATATTGTTAAATTAAGCTTGGGAAGGGATAGGACATTAAATATAGGATAAAATAATAAATAAAGGGGATAAGGGGCATTAACTATGAAAGGATAAGATAAGGTAATAAATGGGTAGGTAGGGAAGTAAATGAGGGGGAAGTCGGTGAAGGAGGAATATGGAGGGGAAGGAGGTTTACGAGGGGATCATTCTACGGGAGATTGGGGATTGATTTTTGAGGGCTCTTGGATTTGCAGAGAGGAGTTGAGTTTTGGAGTCAGATTGGATCAGTACAGGCACCGGTTTGCTGGAGGTTTTGGGCACGGGGGCCAGGATATCCATATGATATCCTGGAGCTAGGTAGTTGTCCTAGTTGGCAGGGAGGATAGTAGGTTTGGGCAGTGTTTACGCAGTGCAACAACGGTCAACAAGGCAAGCGAACAAACAGAGGTTTAGCATCACACCCAGGTATTTAAAATTGAGTATTTGTTTTATTTTGCTATAAAATTTTATTAATTGTGGATAAATCTATATGCGAATGTGCTCAATTAAAGAAATTTTTGAATTTTATTGTTTTGCTCAATTAGAGGAATTATTGAACTTTACTGTTATGTTAGTAGAATCAATTGATGTTAAATAATACAGCCACTACATATGGTATCAGAGTGTCTTAGTTTGAAATCTGGGCCTATGGGCCAAGTTCCCAAAACTCCAAGCTCTAACTCCAGCTACGCCTAACCTGCAAACCAAACACGGAAATTTTAAAACAAATATAAAAAAATAAATAAATGCAAAAATAGAGACATATTCCAAGTTATTTCATATTTGTATGAATTAGTCCACATAGGCAATCACTAGCGCACGCTTATAATTTCATGATGCTGACAACAAACATAGTCAAACAAATTTTCATGACGCTGACAACATTCATAATTAGACAATGAACAAATAGTACATGATGAATGAAAACAACATAAAGACATGAACAACATATGATTTACTATTTAGCATGAATAGACAGTAGACTAATGTACAACATATCAAGAATCAACAAGCATGTCCCTTGTCTAAAATATCCATGGAGAAATCACTAAGAAAGCATGAGCGATAACAGACACATTACAGAACGCAGGACACAACATTGAAATGAGAGTGAAGAAGAAAAAACAAATGATTGACCAGATGGTATTAGACAGAGACCTAAATGGATATTATCACAGACATAAGTTCTTATAACAATTAAAAATATAATAATTTTGAACTTATGACCAAGCATATGACATGGACAATTTTTAAATGAAAATTTAACACATTCTGAAATTATGAATTGATTGACAGTAATTTTATATTGCAACAACATTATAATACCGCTAAAGTAGCAAAAAGAAAAAGATACATGGTAATCTGTTGTGCCATTTGGTGTGAGGGAGGCATAAAATGTAAGCATAGATTGCAACAAATACAAGTTTATAAGCAATCCAGAAACCCCATTTCTGCCAATCTCCTGTATCATTGTTGTCGACGAACAATGGAACGCCAAAACCAAATATGTATATCGCCTTAATGATTGTATCAACACTAGCAATAGTGTTTGAGAGAATGAGAGTGTGCATCAAAGCATCCCATCCACTAACATAACTCCCTTGTAGCAAAAATACCAAAACACTGACTTCCAACAGCAGCATCCTAAATCTTGTTACCAAAGACAATACATTCCATGCAGTTGCTTGCCCAGGAGAATCTTGCCATACCTGAAGTAGGCACCAGAGGAGATTGAGAAGAGCGACCACCCAGAGGACGGCAGAGTAAGAGGCGATAATGGATGATCGAGTGTGAGTTAACTTATTGATGCTCCTCCTCGCTTGCTATACCATAAATAACACAAACACCAACAGAGGAACACATGGTCCATTTGAATCCTCTTTTGTGTGACTAGGTCTGTAGTTAGGGTCAGTCAAGGGCATTAATACAAAATCAAAGCCATTGCCAATGTTACCTCTGAGGGTGTCCGGCATGTCGTCGCTAAATGTCGTCTCAACTCCACAATAACGTGAGTCACTCTTATCACCCTCCCTCTTTCCCAGCGGCATTTTTACCCTTTAAAACAAGCTTCGAAAACAACTCAATTCTGCAAAAACTTCTAGCTCGGCAATGCTAATATGATCGGCTTTTGTCTTAGTAAACGCCCTTGCTTCCGCATAAACCCCATGGATCTGGATCCGAACTCGGGACTCCCCAACGAGAAAATCCTGTAGAATGCCTCTGAATGTTCGCTGAATCTCGACGTACCGGCCAGGAGTAGAATCAACATGACGAGGATGCTCGCGAGAAGAGGAAACAACCTTTTTCTTTCTGCGGTGGCAATCCCTGTCGAAACCTGCTGCATTTTTCTCATGGCGACCGCGGTGGGTTCGTTGATGATTCTCAACACATTAAGCCCAGTGATAAATCTGACATCCTTGGTTGCCTTCCTTTGTGAGTCATCGAAATACGCAGGAATGGTAATTACAGCGTTCTTCACCGTCTGCCCCAAATATGCCTCTGCAATCTCCTTCATCTTGGTGAGCACAATGGAAGAAATCTCCTCCGGCGCAAACTGCTTCATCTCGCTCCCAAAGATAGACATGGCAATGTCAATAACGAGAGTGGTAAATCTGCCAAGGAAATGCGTTACAGGGTCGAAGAAAGGAGGAGAAAGAGGGATGGAGAATTGTTGTGGTTATCAGAGTTTATATCCATGCAGGCCGTAGAGTTCTAGGAGCTGTGCATGGACTTGTTCAGGAAATACATGGAGCCGGTGGAGAAATGCTTGCGGGACGCCAAGATGGAAAAAGGCCAGATCGGGGATGGGCGGCTCGACGTGCATACCCAAAGTGCAGCAGCTGCTGCAGGACTTGTTCAACGGGAAGGAGTTGTGCAAGAGCATCAATCCTGACGAAGCCAAGAGCCGAGGAAAGAGGCGAGAGGCGGTAGAGGAAGGACGTGTAGGGTTCGAAGAGATGGCAGGTGTAGGGTTTTAGGGTTAGGTAGGAAGAGCAAGGCGGGCACGTGGAATCCATGCTTGCCCGCACTTTTTTTTTTTTAATTATTTTAATTTTTTTTATGTTTTGTTACTACGTCTCAAGACTTTTTTTAATTATTTTAATTTTTTATGTTTTGTTACTAAAAATTTTATTTTTTTGTGTGTTCGCTTATTTTTTGTATTATTATTTTAAGTGTAAAAACAATTTAGTGTATATATATATATATATATATATATATATATATATATATATATATATATATATATATATATATATATAATTTAGTCAAGTTAATTTAAAATTAAATTAAAGTTAACTTAGGTTAAATTAGTGTAATAATAATTTTAAATTAATTATGATGAAGTGTAAAATTAATTTACATTAAAGTTAATTAATGATGTTAGAGATTAGATTAAATTTGGGTTAGATTAAAATTTTGCCGGAGCAGACGGGTTTAGAACCCGCGACTACCCACTACCTAAGTCTTAAGGAACAAATTCAAACACCAAACGACCAAGGGCGTGCCTTTGAAAAAAAATGTATGTGTGTTGATTAAGGCGATTGAAGCTTAGGATTAAGTTTAGTCTAGATTATTAGTTTTCTTTTAACTCAGCATCACCAAGAAAGTGGTCAAGCGGGTCGTTAACGCCAAAAGGTACATAGCACCGGTGAACGCCAAAACGTATCGGCAAGCTTGTGGGACAATTATTTAGATGCCATGGTTTAATCCTATTTAATCATCTAAACATGGTAATTCATATAACCTACAACAATTTTTTTAATGTGATTAGGTAAATGTTAAAAGTAAACATGTTACCGGATGCCTTGATAAATGCAAAGAGCTATGAACAATAAATCACCCATTGATTTTGGAGGACGACTAAGAATATGCCAAAGATCTTCAATGTATGCGTAGCCATCAGATAAGGGCTTAAGGTTAAGTAAGATTAAAAGATTTGATTGCGCTCCATTGCCGATAGGGTACTTTCGCATAAATTAATAAACATAAGGCCGTAAGTCACTCTAATCAAGTTGTAAGTGAAAAGTTAAAAGGGTTTAGACTAGGACCAGCGGGAAGTAGGAGGTATATGCACTAGGAGAGTAAGAAATAAGAAGTATGAAAAGGGTACAAGGCTAGCTGTGAGCTACGTGGCAAGGGAACCAATAATTTTTTTTTTTTTCATAGGGGCTAAGAAATCAAGCTTAGATGCTTGAACCCTAACCCCAACTTAGCCAATCCTTAGGCGAGTAATGTCTCATTAATAAGCAATAAAACTTACGCTTAACCCCCTGTTTCTAGTCTGAGTAGCACCAATTTGAAAATATCTCAACTCACCCTCACGCAACTTTGGTTGATAGCTGTGTCAAAGCATACAGGGATGGTCGTGGACTCGAGGGAATCATATGGAGCTGCTTAATACAAGCACCGCCAACACCGCTACCGCCACCACCACCATCGCCCGAACCAGCTCCCATACTGCGCTCGTTGGAAGCCATTAACGACTTTGAAGGCTAATAACCGGACTGAAGTGGAACTCCCCAATCGTCTCAAACTGGTAACTGTGGTTAAGGATTCGTGGAGGACCTCCACCAAGACATCACGCGAAAATTACGTGATCAAACTTCCTCGGGATTTGTCTGGTCGCCAATGAACCCGAAAGCGGGTTGGAAGGCATGACAAGGTGTTTTTCCTTAAGGGACTATGCATCCAACTCAAAGGCAAAGATCGCCATTTTTCAGTTAAGAGACAACGCTTGAACTGGTGGGGCAACCTAAAAAGACAACTGCACCTTACCTCTATTAATGCTGTCTTGGGAACTTTTCGAGAGGTTTCGAAGGAAATATTTAATGATACCATGAGGAATACCGTGCAGGGGCATTTGCCTTAGTAATGTGGAAACAAACCGTGAGAAGAATATGAGATCAGATTTATAACCACAAACAAGGCCGTGATATGATAATGACCAACTAATGCGCAGAAAGCTTCATCTATGGATTGAACCTAAGATAAGAGCTATGGTGCTGATGTGGAAACCGTCTTCGAAAGCAATGGAAAATGTGTGTTATGGGGAAGAACACATGAACTTAACCGGGCAAAGAGACCTAGATTTCGTGATCACCCTCGGGATTCGTGAGGGAAAGGCCCGAGGACATTTTCTAGGGCCTGCTGCCACCGCCATATGGTTTTGTCACACCAAGGACAGATGTTGTAGGGATTTCAATGGCAGCGAAAAGATCTCGCTCATCGCCAACGGAAAAGTGCATAAATCCATGACCATATTAGGGAACAACGAGTAGGGGCAGGGGTTCCGTGGGAAGGAACTCATTTCATAAACAGTCACATAACAATGTACAGTTTCAATCTCATGCCCGTTGGGGTGCAGAGACCCCATTTACCGCCAAGGATCGCCCGCAGAAATACAATCAGGTTTTGTGTATAGAGAAGGAAAGGCATCGATGGGGAGAGCAAGGAGCAACCACCATATTTACATGTAAATGGTTAATAACGCTGTGCTTCTAACATCAATTCATGGTGGTGGAGTCATCAGGCACGCCAAATCATATCAATGTTAAGATTTTGTTTGATTCCGGTGTGATTATAGTTTTCATTTCACCATCTACATTAGAAAAGAGTGGCTTGGCAGCCTACGAGCATGATGACTTTAAACAAGTCGAAGTGGCTTTGGAAAACAAGCAGTAGGACTTAGTGTTGATGATTGTATAGTAGAACTGGGAGTGTGTACTACCAGTTGAAGGTATATCACACCGCCTCTTCGGGAATAAGGACCTACCATTGGGATGGATTGGCTAGCAGCTCATCGATCTTTGGTAGATTGTTTCAGAAAGAGGGTGTGCTTTGTGTCGTCGATGAAGGAAGACCAAGAGAGATCCGGGGTGTATAGAGAAAAAGTGTCGTTACACTTTAAATCAACTATGAAGGTTGCCTTACGCTGGAGGCAAGGGTGTCGCACTTTTATGTAGTGGAAGAAGTGAATACCGAAACAAAGGGACCCCTATTGGGACGCGACCGGTATTGTCAATTTCGTGGATGTTTTTCCCAACAAGTTACCAGGATTACCCGGAGAGGTTTCATTTTACCCATTGAGCTAAAACCCGTGCGTAAACTCACCAAACTCCAGATCGGCGACGCCATTCTAACTTTGTGAGTTGCAAATGCGCTGAAAGAGTTACCGGACTTAGGGCTAATAAGGCCCAAGTATCTCACCTTGGGGCTGACCTCTAATTTTTGTAAAGAAAAAGGGATGGATCCCCACGACTATGTGTAGACTATATGGACTTGAACCAAGCATGCTGAAAAGAAAACGATGCCACTAATAGATGACCTCTTCGATTAGATGAAAGGAGCAAGTATTCTCAAAGATCGATTTGCTTATCAGGGTGGTATCATCGCTTATGATTAAGGAAGGTGATATCCCAAAACTCCGCCTTCCAACTCGGTTTGGACATTACGAAGTTTGTTGTAGTACCTTTCGATTGACCACGCCGCCAGGATTCATGAGCCTCATGAACGGGCGATTCGGAAGTACTTAGACCGTTTTGTACAAGTCTTTTTAGATGATATCCTCATCTATTCCAAGAATGAAAGAGAACATAGGGAGGAACACTTCTGTGAATAGAGTTATCCCCGCCTAGAGAGAACAAATTGTATGGGAAGCTGTGGAAGTGTTCCTTCTTCAAGAAAAAGATCCACTATTTAGGACATATCATTACAAATAAGGAATCTCTCAGGATCCAAAAGGTAAAGGCCATTATGGAGGGCTGGCTTCTAAAAATGCCCATGAGGTGAGAAGCTTCATGGGCTAAAGGTGTTATTACCCTGAGATTTGTAGAAGGATTCTCAAAATAGAAAAAACCCATAACCACCTTGCAACACAAGGGAGTCAGGTATGAACGGATGTACAGTCGTGGATAGTACTGGAGCTTAAGAGGTTACTAACTAGTGTGTGCCAATTCTATGAGTGCCATATGTGGAAAAGGACTTCATGGTCTCCGTGATAGATGCCCCTCAAGCAAGGCTGGGGTCAAAATAACGAAAAGATGGAGGAGTGATAGCTCATGTGTCAAGGAAGTTGAAGAAATGAAGAGTTATATGTAACTCATGATTTAGAGTTGGCAAATGCACTAGCTCAAAATTTGTAGGCACTATTCAGGGGCAAACTTTGAGCCCAAAATCCACCATCATCAAAGTTTAAAACATCTCTTCACCAAAGAGATCTGAATACCGTGAAAGGGCTGAGTGAGTTTATGAGTGAGTATGATTTTGCATGTGCATTAAGGGAAAGGAAAAGTGGTCGCAGATGTCTTGAGTAGGAGACCACGATCTTCTCCTTGGTAACCTTAAAGGTCAACTGGAGAACATGTCTTGACACAACTCCCAGGAGACAAAATTGTATTTAAAGGTTACTTCAAAACCCGTGAGTAGGAGGCGCTAGGACCCAAAGTATGAAGGGATATAGTCCGAAAACGCACGGATCAAGTGTTAACGATGAAGGATGTACATCTCTGAGAATGGGGATATTCAAGCATCATAATCAAGGAAGCCCATAAAGCACTTTACTATGCACATCCTGGTGTGAAGAAGATGCACGCAGATACGAGGAAGATCTTCTTCTGGGTAGAAATGAAGCGATGTAGTCCATTTCGTTGCCAAATGCCTAGAGTGTCAACAAGGAAGGCCTTTAATTCTCACCATCACCCACAGGCCTCCCACAAACCACATGATGTTCCTATGTCTAAATGGGAAGTCACCCCTATGGATTTTGTTGTGGGTTTCACCACATCTCATAGACACAATGCCATTCTTGTGATAGGATAAGTTAACCAAGAGTGCTCATTTTATTCCGTTAGAGACACTTACGATGTCAACGATGTGGGCACGGTGTTTGTAAGTGAGGTCATTTGTTTGTATGGGATACCCAAGAAGATCATTTTAGATAGGGACTCCAAGTTCACTTCTAGATTTTACAGTCAGCGTTGGGGACTCGCTTGAACTTAAGCACAACTTATCATCCTCAAACAGATGGGCAACCGAGAGAGTAAATCAAGCCATGGAAGACATGCTTAGATGTATGTAATGGATAATCAAACCCAAGGAGAAGTACCTACCCTGGTAGAATTTGCTTCACAATAACAATTTTCATAGTCTAACCTTAATGCCACCCTAATAAGCTTTGTACGGGAGGCCGAACGCATTGAGTTGGGATAGACTAGAAGATCGAAAGTAACAACTTGGGCTAGAATTGATTCAAGAAACATAACCAGTGATCCAGATTTAGGCAGAGACTAAAGGAAGTACATGATAGGCGTAGTGCGATGCACACAAGGACCTAATCAAGTTAAGGAAGTGGGAGACCAGTTTTCATTCATATCAGGCTTAATAAGAGTACCATATGGTTCGAAGGGGACAAAATTGTCACCTCTATAGGACCATTCAGATCCAAGAGAAAATCGACCCGCTGTGACATCGTCTGCATCACACCCCAATTTGCATAAAACCTATAATGTTTTTCATGTATCTGTTTTTCATCATTATGTTGTCGATGAATCACATAAACTAAATTGAAGGAATTGTGGTGGTACTTACGGGGAACCCTCACTAGAGGAACCAAGCACGCATATTGGAATCCAGAGTCCCATACCGTAGAATTGTCCTGGTAGACCAAGTTAAGTTCTATTGGGACAAGTATAGTCCAAGATCCGCTACTTGGGAAGATGCCGTCGAGACACGTAATTTAGACTATACCTCACTATTTTAACCACCTCGAGAATGCTGTTTCTAGAAGGTGGGTGTATGTACACCACCTTTGACTTAGACAAACATGTGATTACCTCAGGCCTATATACCTTATTTTCTAGTCACAATGAACTATTAAAGGATACACCTAAACTTTAAATGTATGAACTTTTACTAATGTTTAAATGTTATCGATGAAGATGTATGTAATGCATTCATTATGTGGATGTAAATTTTACTAATGTTTAAATGTTATTGATGATGTTGGATATGATGCAATCTATTTTGGGTAAATGATAATCTTAAGAATAGATGTCAGAAATTGAATTATGGGATATATGAGATCTATTTCTAACTGAAACTGATGTTAAATTATCGACATTGGTGGATACCAAATTGATACGATGATGAAGGCAATTACATGATGATAATGCATAGAAATGTATGAGTTTGTGTTACGTACTAATCTGGTGTTATGGGCTATGAAACAGCCAAAGGATAAAGATGATGAAAGTGGATATTATGACCACCAGCCAAGTGAAAAACATTATGGTACGAATATTGTATGTGAAATTATATTAGTTTGTATGCATTGCTATGATATTTGGACTAATGCATGATTATGCTTTGTTTTTGGTACTAACACTGCCAAAAACCTAATAAACGATGACAAAACCTCCAAAGAACATTGTGGTGCCATTGTATATTCCATTGTAGGTGTGGACCCTAGTCCTAAGTAGGGAGGGTGGAGGCATTTCCCACCGTGGTAATCCCCTCCATTGTAGGTGGACCCTATATGATTAGGAGGGTGGAGGCATTTCCAACCATGTAACCTCTAAAACCCAAGTCAGCGGGAGGATCTGGCGGTTAGTTCACGCCCCTCAAGACGCAGATGATGACTGCCGATGCCTGCTAGGGAATCTCGGTCGAGATAGCCATTAATTCATTATGGGTTCTATTTGGATAACAACATAGTTGACGCCCAAGATATCTAGCAGGAAGGATGTAACGAGATGAAGTAGTTTAGGAGAAAAGGATGAGTAATAGTTGACGGGTACGATCTCTGCCTTATGGATGAATTTAATGTTTTCCCTTCAAAACAAAAAGAGAGAAATGTGTATATATGAATATTCATTATTACGTATCCAAACCAGCTTATTTAAAATAAAATTGTGGAACCGGATAATTGTAATTAAAGAATCTCTCAAACAATTGATTGGTTTGTTGTCTTTATAAAAGACTAGTCTTGCTAATTGGATTGGATGCATACATAAATTAGTAATGGATGATAGTTTTGATTATTAGTACCTACCTAGACTGTACGTACTAGCTACACATGCATTTCGTACATACACTAGTATGTATGAGCTTCCTTGAATTACTTATCGATAGTGTCAGTCACTTGTTATGAATGTTTGAACCGTGTTTCTTTTCCTTTGCACCATAAGACACCTTAACTTCCAACAAAGTTTCCTCAAGGGTGGGTGCATGTAACAACCCTAGTAGAATATATACTTGGGGATTATTAAGTAATTAATTTTCCCTAACATGTTAATAACTAAACAATTGGTCTAATGATATTAATTAAGCATTTATTAATTAATTAAAGGTTATAATTATGATTAATTAATTCAATTAATTAACCACCTATTATATTCAATAACTTGGGTATTAAATTTAAAAGGGATAATAAATTAAATTGGTAAATTGCACTGAAGGACATAGAATAAACATAGGGGATAAAACACAAACAAAGTGGACAGCATTAACTACTTAAAGGATAAGATAAGGTAATAAATGGGTAGGTAGGGAAGTAAATGAGGGGGAAGTCGGTGAAGGAGGAATATGGAGGGGAAGGAGGTTTACGAGGGGATCATTCCACGGGAGATTGGGGATTGATTTTTGAGGGCTCTTGGATTTGCAGAGAGGAGTTGAGTTTTGGAGTCGGATTGGATCAGTACAAGCACCGGTTTGATGGAGGTTTTGGGCACGGGGGCCAGGATATCCATATGATATCCTGGAGCTAGGTAGTTGTCCTAGTTGGCAGGGAGGATAGTAGGTTTGGGCAGTGTTTACGCAATGCAGCAGCAGTCAACAAGGCAAGCGAACAAACAGAGGTTTAGCATCAGACCAAGGTATTTAAAATTGAGTATTTGTTTTATTTTGCTATAAAATTTTATTAATTGTGGATAAATCTATATGTGAATGTGCTCAATTAAAGAAATTTTTGAATTTTACTGTTTTGCTCAATTAGAGGAATTATTGAACTTTACTGTTATGTTAGTAGAATCAATTGATGTTAAATAATACGGCCACTAAAAGACCTTTGAAACCAAAAAAAAAAGTAGAATCTAAGCTAATAATCATGAGCAAACTAAACAAGAGGCCGATCTAGGATGAAGATATCTTCTTGCACATGTATACAACAATCATTACGCATAAGGGAGTGGGAGGAGGGCTTCCATTTGGTATTAAAAATATAGAGGCCTCAGAGGATGTATTCGTTAGCTAATATGTATGCTACCTTGTTGGAAGAGTGTTTGATATGATATGGAATGATCACCTCGATTTGGGGTATAATAGATTGGATGCATTCTAAACTTCCATCCAAACGCCAGCTTGAGGATATTTTGTTGATGGGGGAGCCATGTTGAAGCCTCTTGAGGATGTGAATGACAAGTTGTGAATCCCCTTCAACAATTAATTTGTGATATCCTTCCTGGATTGCAATGTTGAGCTCTTTTTCCAAAGCTTGAAGTTCAGCAGTGCTGTTACTTTCAATTCCTATGTGTTCAATATACACCCACAATAGTTGGCTAGAGTCATTGCGGAAGGCACCCCCGAAGTTGGAGGGGCTTGGATTGACTTTGGAGGATCCATCAAAATTTAGTTTGAGGAAGCCTATGGGGCAAGGGGTCTAATGAGAAGGAGAGGCGAAACTAGATGAAGTAGTATGATGATTGGAAGAGCTAGAGGGGATATGCAATTCTAGGGCTTTCAATATGAGTCTCTCGTGAGTAGGACAGTCCCAGTCTGGCATAGACTATGCAGTGGTGAGAGTAGTTTCCCTAATATTTTTTTTTTTTATCTTCCTCCATATAAATCTTGATCCCATGTGCTCTCCTTTGAAGATTCTACGATTTCATTCCTTCCATATTTACCAGAGTAGGAAACCGAGGAATATTTTCCAAACTCGATTAAGAATTGGGCTAGAGAAAGAAGAGGTCACTGACATTCTATGGTTGCAGTGAGACTGTGTCTCTGATGGTCAATGGTGTAGAATAAGAGAGTACCGTGATACCATAAGTTGGTGGAGAAAGGGCAGGAGTTTAGAAGATGCTCCATGGATTCCCCATTGTTGTTTCATAGAGGGCAGAAGACAAGGCCATAAAATCCTTGATGAATCAGGTTGTCCCATGTGAGGATTTCGTTGTGGCTTAGTAACCAAAGAAAAAAGGAAACTTTTGGCCAAATATTTTTCATCCATATTTTGTCCCAAAGATATTGAGTGGGGTGGTCCTTATCTCATGTTGCAAGGTGATAGGATTCTTGAAGGTTGAACCATCCAACTATTTTGTAACCCCAATGAAGCTTGTCTGGTCCGTCCTGAATTCTAATTTTCCTATTTGAAAGATATTGCCAGAAATTATCCCAGTTCAAGTCCCGTGGGAGCAACTATCAGTGCTCCTTGGGGAGCCAGGAGCATCAGATGTATTTAGGTTGAGGGAGGAGCCAATATTAGCAAATCAAACACTTGTTTCTTGAAGTCATTTGAGAACATAGGGATTGGAGCTCATGCTGGGATTGAAGGGCGGACAACTATTGCTTGGAATCATCCTAGAATAAAGAGTAATCGCCTTCTCTAACCTCCTAAAAGTAGTGTTGATGAATGGGATTTCTATTATGCCATGCTACGTTCCAAATGAGGGAGACCTGGATTTGGCCTTCCATCCTGATGAGATATGGGGAGCAATATCGGTACAATAATTTCTATGCCAGAGACAACTCTAAAGGATATCCCTGGAATTGAGACATCTCTACTAGGTTTTATCCCCAAAGACGAAATTAATAATTTCTAGGTCTCGCAATCCAAGACCACCTTTGAGTTTAGGAAAGAACAATTTGTCTTAGGCTACAAGAGCCCATTTCCTATTGTTGCATGCTCTTCCCCATAGGAAGGTCCTTTGAAGGTTGTGAACAACTTTTTGAATGAATTTAGGGGCTACAATAACTGAGAATAAGTAGAGAGGCATCACTTGTAGGACATATTTGAGTAGGACCAAGCACTTAGGGGCATTGAGGGATCAAAAGTACCAACTAGCAAGTTTCTTGTTCACTATCATAAGGAGATCTTCCCAGGAAGAATTGTGTAGTCCATTTTCGATTAGGGGGGCACCAATATATTTGGACAGAAGGGAACTCCTTTGAAATCCAAGGATCCTAGAAATATGTGCTTGAACAACCGAAGAAGTGTTAAAGAAAAATAATTGTGATTTTGAGAGCTTGATAGAAGTACTTGAGGCCTCTGTGAAGTCTGAGAGGACCTGTTGTATTGATTTGGCTTCATGAACTAAGGGTTGATCCATGACAATAATGTCATCAACAAACTATTGATGGGAGATAGGGTGATAAGTGTTGTGAATTTAGAGTCCTCTGATTTTGTTGTCTACAATCGTTGCTTTGATGGCTCTGCCAAGACCTTCTACCATCAAAATGAAGAGAAAAGGTGATAGAGAGTCACCATGTTTGATGCCCTGAGAAGGAGAAAAGGTGGTGGAAGGGGATCCATTACCCAATATAGATAAGAAGGCAGTGGAGGTGAGGGTTAGCACCCATTTAATCCAGAGAGGGGAGACACCAAAATCTCTAAGGGTATGGTAGATATATTTGCAAATCAATTTGTCAAAATATTTTGACATGTCGAGCTTAATGAGCATGCCTAGAGTTATGGTAGTTTTAAGGGAGTGGATGACTTCATGTGAAAGGATGGTCCCATCCAAGTTTTTTCAATCTTCCACATAGTTGGTTTGTTCTTGGGAGATGAGGGAGGGTAGGAGGGATTTCAAACAATTGGCAATGACCTTAGTGATAATATTGTAGGCTACATTGCAAAGAGAAATCAAGTGGAATTTATTAGGGTCTTCTACTTTATCCTCCTTTGGGATCAAAGAAAGGAAATTCACATTCAGGGAAAGGAGAACATTGGAAAATATGTGATATTCTTCAACCAATGCCCACTCATCAAGTTTTATGATAGTCCAACATGTCTGAAAGAATCCGACAATGAAACGATCCAGGCCTGGTGACTTGCCTTTGGGCATCTCGAAGATATCTTGTTTCACTTCCTCTAGGGAGATGGGGGGAATTAGGGCTTCATTATCTTAAGTAGAGACAAGATGGAGGATATGACATATGATTTTCTTAATTGCAGGTTACATTTCTACTTCAAGTTCAATGAGAAGATGTTTGAAAAAGTTGACTAATTCTTGTTCCATTTTTGGATGTTCAGTGAGACTATTACCTTGGTTTTCATTTAGCATAGTGATGCGATTGTGATGTTGCCTATGCACCATGGATTAGTGGAAAAATTTAGAGTTCTTCTCACCCTCTCTGAGCCACCCAACCCTCGATTTTTTTTTCCAAAGCAACTCTTCCTGTCTATCCCTTATTTCAAGCTAGGATTATAGCTGCACTTCCTCCTTGATTATATGCTCTGTTCTTCCTTCAAGGATCATTAATTGTTGAACTTGTTCAATTTGAGTAGTTATTTCATGTTGGACTTTGAATATATTTCCAAATTCTTCTATGTTCCAAATTTTGAGTTTTTTTTTTTATGTGCTTATGCTTTTTCTAGAACCTATACAATGGAGAGTTAGAGTTTGGGTCAAATTTTTTCCACCATTGTTTTATTTTTCCCTAGAAGTTGGGGTGATAAAGTGAGGAGATTTAGAATTGAAATGGTCAATTGAAGGGGCTTCCTTTGATATCAATGTCTAGCATGATGGGCCAATGATCGAATCCTCCATATGGGAGAACGAGGACCGTTAAATGGAAACCAACTAACATTAGAGAGTCAAAGGCCAAGAAGCGGTCAAGTTTAGAAGCTACTTGGTGTTGACCTCTTCTTTGATTGTTCCAAGTATGTAGGTCGTTTCCTATCTCCAGGTTTATCAGGTTGAGTAACTGAATGGTGTCAAGGAAGCATTGAGAGTCGCGATTGAGTTTTCTTAAACCCCCTCTCTTTTCAGTGAGGGAGGTCATAATATTGAAGTCCCCACCAATGAGTCAGTGGGCACTGCCTATGATGGGATTGAGATTTTGAATGGTGCTGAGGGAATGGAGTTTTTCCAAGATGGAGTGGGGGCCATAAACATTGGTGAGAAATCCAAACTCCGATGAGCCTACAAGTTGGAAGTGGGATGAGAGAGTATACTTGGTGGAGAAGAAGTTGGATAAGGAAACTACGGTTGGGTTCCAGACGAGGGAAAGGCCCCCTACAACTCCCTACGCATCAATATCCCTAGATTGAGATATTGGCCAAATGCAGGATGCAAGAGTAGAGAGTAGAGAGCTTGGCCATTTGGTTTCTTGGAGCATTATCATGGTTGGGTTTTCTTTGAGGACATTTTTCTTGAGAAGCTTGTGTTTGGTTTTACCATTGAGGCCTCTATTATTCCATGAGAGAATCTTCATCAGGGATGGGAAGGGGTGGGGGGGAATTTATCCATCATTAGGGCAATGTGACACATGTTAACTAGGAAGTCACCCATATCTTGGAGTAATTTCTTATTACTTATGCGACCTCTCTTTTTTCCTCCCTAGGGGTTTAGAGCTATCATGAGAAGGATGAGTTTTGACCCCTAAGTTAGAAACATGGTGCTTACCTTTGGAAGTCTATTCTCTATGTATTTTACTACAGATGAGGTCATCTTTAAGTAGTTGTACCTATTGTTCTGGAATGGAGCCCGGGTCATCTCATTCACAAGAAAATGTTATGGATTGGAGGTCTAGCTCGTCGAGATCCATCTCATAGCCATATTATGAATCAAGCTACTCCATACAATCTTCCTACATTTCCTCCTCTTTTTCTACCATCTTTGAGGTGTTTGGATCCATGGTTTTTCATCTCTTAGCATTTTCATCTAGTACATAGTTATCCTCTATGCTTTCCTCTGATTGTGCTTTCGAGTGAGGATCACTTTCCCGATATTAGGTGTTGTGGGAGGGGATTTCGAAGGCATTGTTGGTCTTGAAATTGTTTCCTAGGTGTTGAGCGATTGGATTCCTATGATATCTTCTCTCGGTTGAAACTTGCTCAAAACCCTCGGCATCTCTTGAGGGAGGGGGATGAATTAAGTTCGTCTAGGAATTCAAAGGATAGTATCTGAAGAGATGGTCATGTTCATGGAATCAACGATAGTAGAAGGGGATGTTCTTATAGTCTAGGGTTTGGACCCATTCATTATCTTTATATGAGAGACTGATGGAGTCCAATAGGGCTTTTGAGAGGTTCATGTAAACACAAATGCGATCACAAGAGGTGTAGTGGCCCTACTTGGTGATCTCATAGATATTTACAAAGGATCCTAAGGTAATGCCAATCCCCTCCAAAATTTCCTCATGCCAAAATTCATGCAAGAGTAAGTACAGGTGGATCCAAACATGGAAAATGGTGAATTCTTCCTTCTCAAGACTAAAGCGCTCCATCCAAGGGAGAAAATGGAGCCCTATTGATTTGAAGAAGTATGGTCCATTTTAAAAAACATGATATTTGTATTCCAGATTGGAGAATATGGTAGTAAAATACCCTTTGGAACCTAACTTGAGGTCAATATGACCTTTGGGATTCCAGGTTGTTTTGATCCACCAAGTGAGGGATTTCTCAGTAGGCCAGATTCCCATGGATTTTCCTATGAAGGAATGATCTTACATAAACTATATGTAGCTTCTGATTCTAGCAGATATGGCTTCGTACTTTGGATTTTCTTTAGATTTGGGAAGGCAACTTGAGGTGATTCCATGGCTACAATTTGATTCTAGTATTTTGTTGGTTGGCTTGTTGGTTTCCCATTGATTTTTGGGTTTTTATTTTTTCTATTCCCTGGAATAGAGTGTTCATTATGGCCATTGTTATTTGGATTCAAAGAGTCGCTTATGGGGTCATTACAATGACCTACAAGAATTTGGATGCAGGAGGGAGCCACAGTCATGAGGGCTGGGAACCCTAAACTTAGCAGAGAGAAACCCTAGACCTTAGGATCCTTTGTAAGGTATTTTAACATCTCTGAGATCACCAAGTAAAATTCTTGTCCAAAGGGAAAGACCTAAAATGGTGGTTATTTTCTAAGAAATAGTAAAGACATGCATGCTTTTAGGTGGGCAGTAAGTTCAGGTAAAAACATAGTTTTTACTGTGGAAAGTTTTATTTCCAAGAGATTTAATTTCCTGGAAAGAAACTCAAATAATTAAATACATGTGTCTATATATTTTAATTTGATTCCCAGAGAAA
>SNQJ01S0177314.1:6435-19830 GCA_010110895.2 Picea sitchensis
TGATGCTGTGCAAACATTCTTACACTGTCTCGATGGCATCCAAGATCTGCCTTCCCTTCAAGAAATCAATTTGTTTGATTGACAAAGCCCTCGAGAGGATTGTTTTGATTCTATTTTCAATCACCTTGAATATCAAATTATAAGATAAATTACAAAGTGCAATGGGTATGAAGTCCCCAAATGTTCGAGGATAATTCTCCTTTAGAATCAATGCTAGGAAGGTAGAATTTTGAGAACTTTGTATCTTACCTCTGGTTCTAGAATCTTCAACTAGTTCCAGAAATTCATCACCTACAACTTCAAAATAATGAGTGAAAAACTCGACCGTCCAGCCGTTCAGGCCTGGAATTTTATCTTTGGAAAATAATTTTAAGATATCCCAAATCTCCTGCTTTGTGGCCGATCGTTCAATGAGCACAAAATATTCCATTGATACAAATCAAGAGAATAACATGGCTAAGTTAACTTGTTCCACTGATGCAATAGAAGGGTCTGCTATGAACACATTTTTAAAATATCTAATGGCCTTTTTTTTAGTGCCTCTTGTCCTCTATGGTTCTGACCATATTCGTCATTAATCTCCCAAATGTGTTTTTGATTCCTTCTAGCACCGGAAAATTTGTGAAATTTTTTGTATTCCGATCCCCACACTTTAGCCACATTGCATAGCTCTTTTGTCTCTAGTAATCCTCTTCAAGTAAAAGGATTTTATTATGCTCTGCCTCTAAGGATTTTAAGTGACAAGCTGTAGTAGTTTCCACCCCATCTCTTGGCAGACTAGAATAACCCATCCTAAGTTCCTCCTCCAAAGTTTCCATCTTTATAAGATTTTCACGTCGTCTGTGCCTAGCCCAGGATTTAATCCAATCCTTAAGCACTTTTAGTTTCCACACAAATCTGTGTTGGATATCCGATTCCATCAGAAAACTAGTATCCTTCCAAACTTCTTTCACGATAGTTGAGAATTCCTCCCTCGCCATCCATGATGGGTTTAACTTAAATGGATAAGCCATCGAAACTCTAGTAAGTCAAATTGAGCTATCACTGGTGCATGGTCCGAGACATAGGGAATCTCAACCCATGATTGATACCTTCCCTCATCATTTGATAAAAATTTTGTAGCCAGGATATAGTCTAATATTTTTGCAATGCCTGCCCCCTAGTTCTTCCATTCCTCCACATTGGTACCACGACATCAGGTACCAGGTCGACCAATAGATGGTCCAGGATCAAAAGTTTAAAATAATTAGCAAGCTTGTTCAGTTGTTCCATTGCTCCCCATACCTCGTCCACACTTGTAGTGAAATTCAAGTCTCCTGAAAGAATCAAATTTTTAGCAGCCAACAACCCATTCGCCGCCATCTGATCCCAAAATATTTGTCTCCCACTACAAGGACTATAAACATTAAGTAAATTAATAACTCTATTGTTTTCTAAAGTGATTCCAGTAATGAAAATTCCTCCGCTACATAGCGATGGATCCAAAACCAACTTGTTGGGGTGCCAAGTCACCAAGAGGCCACCTGAGTTGCCCACAGAGCTAACAACACATGAATACCAGCTAGGAACAAACTTAAAGATAAATTGACGAGCCTTATCCTCTTCTACAAGTGTCTCTTGTAAAAAAATGATGTCAGGTTTGAATTTACTAAGTAATCTGTGCAAGGAGGCCATTTTTAGGGATCCCCCCACCCCTCTAATGTTTAAAGAGAGTAATATCATGATTTAGCCCATGCAAGGGATTTCATGCCTCTAAGTGCCCCAAAGTTGGAAATAGTAGAAGTAGTAAGGTCAGGTGTAACAACAGTGAGGGTGGAATTTTTGCCAGCGCTTCTCGTCGTTATAGGATAAGTCTTGTAACCCCCCCAACATGGTTCCCCGGCTGGCTAGAAGATTCAATGGAACCTGAAAGAGTAACAATAGTATTTCCTTGAAAAGTAGTAAGAGGGACTGAACCATCTACCTCACACAATAGGGGGACCAGTGAGTCCAAAGTATCCCCTAGAGAAAAATCACCCAGGTCCTCCTCCTTGTAACCTGAGAGAACATAAGTTTCTTTACCCCCCTCCTCAACCTCCAAACAAGTTCCCTCTGAGATCTCAACAGTATCGGGAATGGGGATCCCCGTCTGCTATAGTGTGAAACCCCCCCTATGGAATACACTAGGGTTCAACATGTAGGCATATCTAACCATCTAAAAGTATCCTACTTTTCTAACTACCCTGAACATACCCCAAATTCATATATGAAAGACAAAGTGAAAAGATTAGGTAACTTTACCTTTTAGTCCATGTCCAGTGTCGATCCTCTCACGTTCGATAGCTCCGCTGACTACAAGTCTCCTCCCAAGGATGACCTACATTCACAAACAGATAAACATGAAACTACAAAATATGCATCTCATATATAAATCATGGGTTAGATGTTAGAATAAAGCATAAATCAAATACAAACATTTGACACATCATATTTCGGGACAGAAAAAGTATTCCTTTTATTGATATCACAATGTTTACTTACAACAAGGTTGACGACTACTCCATGAACGTGGTCTGGGCTCCTCTTCACCAAGCTCCAACTGCACTTCCATGTATCTTTCTCTTCTCAACCTCTCTCTAGGGAAATGGAATAGGCTTATGATGGAGGAAAAAGGAAAAAAAGGGAAATTCTGATGCAAAACTCATAAGGTGGATGCAATTTCTTGGGGCAAGGAGGGGATGTGAAATGGGCAGAGTTTCACTGTTCTTATTCTTAGCTCAGGAATGAGACCCCAACACCTCCTTTTATATGACAAAATGATGGTTATTCAGCTGGGTGACGGGCTATAGGAGGTGGGACAGTTGGGAAACTACCCAATAGCCCGTAATCTCAACGAATTCCTTGCAACTTTTTAATTTTGCAACTTTTGTGAGTATACGTGGGCTGTAGTGATGCAGCTAGCATATGTACGTGGGATGTAGTGGTGCATCAAGCATGTGTATGCGGGAAATAGTGGTGGAGGGCGTGTACATCTTCAAAAATAATGTTTTTAAGAAGAGATTCTTAGTGATAGCTTGGAAAAAATAGCAAGTAAGAGGGCCAAATGCTAGGTATGAATATGTAGAGAAATGCCAGGTATGAATATGTTGAGAAATTTAGGGTTATAACAGATTCTGCCTAATGTGTGAGGTCAAAAGAGCATCTGATGGCCGAAATACATTACAAATCTTCACCAACATACGAAACGAGTGAGCCCAAGACTAGAGTTCGGGAGGTGCCATATGCAAAAATAATAATTATCTCTCTGAGGCGGGCATACCCATGCTTGGGATGAAATAAATCATGGTTGCCAATAAAATACACTTCAGATCCATGTCATATAACTATATAAAGTGTAGCCGTGAGTAATACATAGCGAATCTACATCTCAAAATCAAAGATATACATGTATAGTATCCATCTTCAAGAAGCCAACGATGCCGGATGGCTAGAGATGAGGCCTGCAAAACTTGAGCAACAACTTCAAGATCTTCAAAAATCGGGTAGGAGTGTAATGTGAGTGTACAAATTCACTACCCAGAGGTATTCGACGACTCATTGGGAATAGATAAGAGGATCTCGATGATCAAGTAGAGAACTTCATTGATTTTGAACAAGGACTTTATTGGACTTTTGGGATGGTCGGGCATGAGGTTAGGAGACAAACTACAGAAAAGCCAACTCAGGTTGGGTAAAATTCCCTTGGACAATAGCATGACAAATGATCAGACTCAGGAAGCATGACATTAATATAAGTTCATGATGCAAAAGGCAATGCAAACTCTCCATGTGTCTGAAAGAATAACCAAATGGAGGAGGACACAAATTTATGTAGCGAGAACAACTTCCTAAGGTCATATTAAATCCCAAAGATTGACGAAAAAATAGAAGGATGTGATTTGTGCNAAGAGATTGAAAAGGAATAAAAGAATGCTACGTTACAAAGGAGGAACAAGTGTCACAAGCATACTAGTTCCAAGAACAAGGAACACACTAATGCTCAAAGCAAGAAGACATGTGCAGGAAAAGGACACCTGGGAAAATTCCTCCATGGGTCAAGGTATCAAGACACAGAGGCAAAGTGCTACAAGGCTTGCGTATAAGGCATGCTTCAAAGGTTCAATTGAGAGAAGCATGGAGCCGACATTAGGCCAAATACGCAGGGATGCAAATGTGATTAATAAGACACAATGAAAACCCACTTCAATGAAATTTTAACGAGCCTAGAGAAGGTAAGATCGATAGTTTTTTCACGTTTAGAGAGTCTGAAAAAACATAAAAGAAGACTCCACTGGGGTACCTTTTTTAAAGGTAGTCTAGTTAGTTAAAAAAAGGGGTAAACCAACATCGAAAATACGTCTATTCACAACCGTTTTAATGAGTGTGACAAAGACAATATCACTCGACAATATTTTCAATTTTAAGGAGTTTGAAAAGAGATTAACTATGGACTCACAACCTTTTTCTAGATTTAATCTCCTTAGCTCGAAAAAGTATAAAATCTACTTAGGAGAACTCTCTCGACGAGACGAATCTCTTGAGGTGTACCTTTTTCCTCCTTAATCTACATGCCAGGAAAAGGGTAAACTCATGCCAGTAGATGTTTTTCTGAACTAATTAAAGAGTGTGAAAGAACAAGGTCACTCAACGATCTTTTCAATTTTAAGGATTCTAAAAAGATCTTAACTATGGACTCTGTAGGAGATGTTCTTCTGGACCAGTTTAATGAGTGTGAAAGAACAAGGTCACTGGACGATATTTTCAATTTTAGGGAGTCTGAAAAGAGATTAACTATGGACTCCATGGGGGTTCCTTTTTCGTAAATTTAGTCCCTCATGCCCGAAAAAGGGTTAAACTTATACCTGAGAAAACTCTTCTAGAGAACCGAAGTTCCTAGAGTATACCTTTGTTCATAAAATTGACCATCCAAACTGAAAAAAGGGTAAACTACTGCTGGACAGACATGCCTACAAGTTTTAGTTTGGCGAGCGTGAAGGACTACAAGATCACTAGACAATATTTTCATGTTTAGAGAGTATGGAAAGGGCTTAAAGACAACTCATTTTTGGGAGTCCCCAGGGTGAGGCCTAGAGTGATTACATATTAGACATATGAGGCTCAATCTCATAATCAGGACAGGACTAACAAGTATTCCCGAGCATAAAGTCATTAATGACAGCATGGACGCCAAAATGAAATAAGGATCTAACTAGGGAATCCATGTAGAGGTAGGCTCTACCACTAAATTATGACACTTCTAAAACAAAAATGATGGTTCTGTGTCATAGTTTGGTGGGATTAATCCTATGGAAAAGTGGAAAAGACAATGAGATGCAAAAAGTGGAGGCAGAATCCTAAATTATATTCAAAAAGTTGGAAAAACGACTTTTACCAAAGGACCTTTAAAAGTGACCCATCTCCCAAAACGTTTTCCAAACCAAAAGTGAAGTGTATCATAACGTCAAATGAGAAACTCAAGAACCACGTTAAATGATTTTCAAGCCACAAAAGAAAACAAAAGGGTTCGAAAAAGTGGAAAAAAGGCCAAAAAAGTCTATAAATAGATGCTGACAACTCATTTTCACCATTGCAAATTGAGAATTAACCAAAAAGAGAAAAATACCCCTTTACTAAAAGAGTTGATTCCAGGAGCTTTAGAGGAAAAAACAAACTTCCGCTCAGACCAAGTAAGTACAAAATCACCCCTCTTGCATTTCCATACTTTATTGAATGTATTTATTTTAGTTTTTTGGGGGGCATGCCCTCCTAAAAAAGGGAGGCCCTACATGTACGCGTGATATCCAAGGACAACCTGTGTATGCCCGTGGGAAGAAAACAATCTGCCCATGTGCATACGTGTCTGTGTCCAAGACAACCTGTGTACACCGTCAATAACATAGAAAAAATGAAAAAACAAGAGTTAACTCTCCCCTTGAACTTGTCATGTTATAGGATGTATGTCCACTAGAGAGAGGGGGAGCATGAGGATATTGACATCTTATTCGATGAGGGCCCTACTGCTATGGATGCATTGAAACAATGTGAGTTATGGAAGTTCTTCCAGTGTCCATTCACGAGGGCACAACCCAGGCTATTGTATGCCTTGGTGGATTATTGGCACCTTGACGGTGAGGCGTTTATGCTTGATGGGAAGTTTTTGACTCCAACGACTGAGGACATATACTTTTTGACTGGCCTCTCGAGGAGAGGGGAACCAGTCAACTTGCGTTCATTTCCCCCTCGGCCCCACAACATCACTGAGATGATCTGAATGCATTGCAAGGCTAACACTGAGAAAGTAGGTTCTCAGGTGCCAATCCATAAGATTACCAACCTATCACTGAAGGTGATAGTTTTGCTTATTGGGTGGATCACTGGATTTTCAACCTTACATCAGGCCTCCTAGGCGATGCACATGTATTGTGCAGTGCAGTGCCTAAACACATGAATATTTGACTAGAGCACAACCATTCTTGACTGCATGATGAGGCAACTCATAGAGTGCCAAGGGCGGAGTAACAAAAACTTCGGGTTTAATACCATTTTATGTTCATTATTATTTGAGAGGGTACCCAACCTGAGTCCACGAGAGACAGTGCGGGGGCATGTGGCCTCCTTCCCAGCAATGAGTAGATGGGCAACATTGTTGCTGCGACATGGGGGAGGAAGGACCATAAATGCCTTCGATGATGCATTTTTTGACTGGTGGGAACAACAGATTCCAGTGATAGAGGACTACCCCTATGATGGAATCAACTTTTCCAGGGATCCGTACATGCCCATAACTCCCGGGGAAGAGCAAGGAGAGAAAGGTATGTTTGTTTTTAAATTTGTTTAATTTTTAGTTTCTTTTTAATATATACCATTTTTATGCGAATCAGAGTATCTGACAACTATGTATATATTATTTACATATGTGGGAGAAGTATGTCCAGCAGAATTCTCGAGGACTAGGTGATGTCCTCAACTAGAGGCAGTACCATCCACAGCTGTTGGACCAGTAGCAGCATTAGGGGGACCTCCAGCCAAAGAGACATAGAGAGTTTTGAGATGGGTGGAGTGGAACCTCACCACGCTCACTCATGTGGTTCCCATGGACGAGATCGAGGATCTCCTGCCATCAATGCAACCTCACGTAGTTGGGGTGCCACAGACTTGGGTCCAACTCTTCTGGTGTTTGGCGAACGTTTTTGTTCACTATGGTAGGGCTAATAGGCCCTGTGCTTAGCTAGGATGGACCACTTACATTCCAAGGGCACTCTTTTGTATATTTTTGAGGGAATAAGCCCTGTGAAATATACTGTATATGTATTTTTGAGGCATTCACACCCACCTGTGTACTCAGAGGCTTTTTGATATATATATATATATGTGTGTGTGTGTGTGTGTGTGTGTGTGTGTGTGTGTGTGTGTGTATTTACATATTTTATGTCTTATGGATCACATTTTTACAAATTTATGTACATGTGTATGTATGTGCTTCTTTTATGTGTGTGGAATATGCGAATCTAATACTTGATTAGCTAGAGTATCTGTCATTTGATTTAACCTCCTAGAAACATGGATATACGTAATGTAATCAAAGCATCGTTCTAAGAGACGTACCCTAAGGAATTTTCGGTGTATAGTAGGATCATAAATGTGGTAAACCCCATTTAACTGGGACACAACTAGCTGAGAATCTAAGTAGACCTGGAGGTGAGAGATACCATGCAACAAAGCATCATGAAGAAACTCTATTACTGCGCTATATTCGACGACATTGTTTCTGGAATCACCTAAACAGATACCTCTAGATGATAGCAACTGGCCTTGAGGCATGAAAATCACCCAAGCTGTGGAAGAAAGCCTCCAAGTGTGTCGGCTAGTTCCGTCCGTGAACCCAATGAACACCTTTGATTCACTCGACATCTGCCACAGTGAAAATGATGACATAAATAGCGACACATCCATAAAACAAAAAGACAAAAAACTAACTGTATAATAACTATACATATGTACAAGAAGTCACCCAGGCGAACAACCTATGAGTAATACTTCTTGAGGTAGAGCCCATTTCTAGGCAAGGCCAAAGCATTTCTATCAAAGTCAACCAGATGATAAACACCCTTCTTTAAGACCTCCTTCACTATAAAAGGTATGAACCACATGGGTTTGAACTTGCCTACCCCCAAGGGATCCTTATCCTGGTTGTAGACTAGGACAAGCTTTCCTTCGAAGAAAATCCGAGGATGAACAGACCGATCATATTGAGACTTGACTCATTGCTTGTGAGCCTTGTTAGCCAAGGCTACTTCATGACATTTCTCATCGAGCTACTTGAGATATAATAAGCGTTCCTCAAGCGGTGAGGTGTCTGGAAATAAATCTATGCCAACTTTAGAGATGATATTTGGCACTCTATTGGCAAGACTTCTTCCACCTCGTAAACGAGTTGAAAAGGTGAAAAATCGGTGGCAGTCTTTACAAACGTTTGGTAGGCCCACAATGCGAAGTACAACATAAAATTCCAATTTGAATTGGCATAATTGATTGTTCACTGCAGAATAGTCTTGAGGGACTTATTCACAGCTTCCACATGACCATTCACTTGTGGTTAGTAGGGTGATGAATTCTCTTGCCTCAACCCAAGCTTTGATGTTAACTTGGACATCATTTTGTTCTGAAAGTGACTTCCATGGTCAGTGACAATCTCCTTTGGGATGTCGAACCTTACTACTATCTGGTTAAAAATAAAGAGAGTTGTTATTTCACCATCATTATTAAATGTTGGCATAGCCTCGACCCACTTTGTGAAGTAGTCTACCGATACGATGATATAACGATGCTCCCTAGCTGAAGCTAGGTGGCATGTAGTATAATAAATTTGACACTTGGTTAAGGGACCAACAGAAATGACGGGAAATATGGGAGAAAGATGTTCCCTCATATTCGGAGACAAGATATGACACGGGTGGCACTTCTTGACCAACTCAACACAGTCTTTGATTAACGTAGGCCAAAAGTAACTGGCTCGTAGAATATTTTGGGTTGTTGCCAACCCAGACAAATGACCATCACATGCTCCAGTGTGGAAGTCGTTAAGAACGATTTCCTCTTCTTCATGAATGAGGCACCGGAAAAGGATGCAGTCTACTTCTCAATGATACAAAGTGTCATCGAGTATGAGATAGTTTTTTTCCTGATGGCATATACGTCGATGTTCATTGTGAGAAGCAAAGGAGGGGAAATTCAAAGTCTAGAGATAGACTAGTATATCTCCATACCAGGGGTCTGAAGATGAAATAAAAAAAAGATCTCCTTTAATTAGTGATTCTTTGGGCGTAACATCACCTGATTCGACTGGAAGTTCCGAGATAAGTTGTGCAAAGACCAGTGACTTTTTGGATTTCGTGGAAACAAAATCCAAGTCAAATTCCTAGAGGATAATGATCCATCTACTGATCTTTTTGCCGATTACACGTCGTGTCAACATGTATTGGAATGGATTCACAACATAAATGATGGTGGTCTTACGAAGCAGAATATAATGACGGAACCGCTGGACATCATGCACTTCTACCAACGCAAGATTCTCAACATGGGAGTAGTTGAGTTCTGGTCCAACCAGGCCTCATCTCAGGTAATAAATCATATGTTCTTTGAGCAGATCATCCTCTTGAACCAAGACCATACCGATGGTCGACTCTGCGGTGACCAAGTACAATAAGAAATTATAATGGGGAGGCCAAATCAAAGGGGCATACATGAGGGTCTGTTTCATTTCTTCGAAAGAGCACTGAGCGGATTTTTCTGAATAGAAAGGGACTCCCTTTTTCAGTAAGCGCATGAACCCTTTATTGATCTCAACAATTTTTGTGATAAAATGCTGAAGAAAGTTTGATTTTCCCTGTAAACTTTGAAGCTAAGGGACTATGCACGGGGGAGGAAAATGAACTATCACCTCAACCTTTAGAGGATCGAACATGATCCCTGTTGTCGAAACTATGAAACCTAAAAGAATACCTGATGTCACACAAAAAATGCACTTGTTTGGATTCAAGCGAATCCGATAGTAGTGACATCGCTCAAAGATAAGTCGGAGGTGTGTGGGATGATCAACTCTCTTACGAGATCGTGATGCTAAATCATCGAGATAAGCCTTGACTATATGTTTGATATCATGGAAAGAAAAAGACATGGCCTGCTGAAAAGTGGCTCCAACATTCTTCAGGATAAAAGGCATCTTACGATATGCAAATGTGTCCCACAGAAAAATAAAAGTTGTTTTATGTTGCTCCTCGGGTTTGATCTGAATCTAGTTATATCCTGAGAAACCATCCATGAATGAAAATACCTCAAAACATGCGCATTCATCGACAATATGATCAATGAATGGGGTGGGGAAATTATCCTTTAGACAGGCCTTGTTCAAGTCACATAAGTCCATGCACACTCTATGACAACTAGAATGGGATTTGACACCCATTGCGTCAACTGAACGGGGTATATGAAACTGACTTTAAGCAGTTTCTCCACTTCAACCTTAATAGTTGCTGCTTTCTGAGGATTCACCAGATGAATCTTCTATCGGACCGACTTGGCGTTAGGATAAGTCATTATCTCATGTTTGGTGATTTTTGGATCGATGCCTGGCATTTTCTCATAAGACCAGGTGAAAACGTCGCAAAATTCCTTAAATAAATCTGTACAGATCCGAATCTCTTCTGGGGAGTAGTCTGCCTCGACGAAGACATTCTCCATGACACCAGGGGTTATGGAGATGTCAATAGGTATCATTTCAGAAATAGTTTCCATATTACCCTCGACATAAAATGCGTGTGTATTCAAAGGATTAATAGGACAAGACCTATCTCCAGTCATAGTTAACACGAATTCACGTACCTCTATTCTTCTTAAATCCGGGAGAAAATAAGATCTGTGATGGAGATCATCCCAGTGTCTATCTAAACTGTTCAATGCCTCTATAATTGCCTCGTCAGAGGGCAAGACCAAGTCTAAAGAATCCATAGTGGTGGGGGAAAATTGAGCCCATATAGGCTTGAGAACTGGATCTAACTCCTGTGCGGGAATCGGATCAGGGTCGGCTGAAGCTTGCTGGACAATAGAGTACACAACTTTAGTTGCAGACAAGGGCATGGCCATGCCAGGATACCCTATCCCTTCCATCATGGCCAATGGGGAAGGAAGAGTCCACGGATCGTTAAAGTAAGTCATACGGAACAAAGACACTTGAAAATATCATCCCTAGGTTGGTCGGGGACAAACGATATGAGATTGACATCGGCAAAAGGAGGTGGGTAATGGAAAGTACCCATCAAAGGTGGGAACAAACCAAACCCTATGTTGATGATGTCAGGATGAGGGTTATCAATCATCGGGACCATGGATGTCCCTGATGAAGGGTCAGGATGGGAGAAGGAAAACTGATCAATGGATACGATCTGGCCCTCGTGTGGAAACAATAAGACCCAAACAATTGTGGCAACCACTGCATGCATAACATAGGTCCAACTCCTTCCTAATATAAGGTTGTAGTTGAGAGGCACATCGACCACTTCAACTTCGATGCAAATTGTCTTCCCTCCTAACTGCACGGGGAAAGAAGGGATGATACCATGTGTTATGAAAGAACGATCGTCTAAAGAGGTAAGAAGAGTAGGTGACAGAGACAAAACAGGTTGGTCAATGGCCTTCCAACACACCAAAGACATCATGCATGTCGAGGAGCCCTCATCAACCACAATAGGAAAAATATTCCAGGTAAAAATTTTCGTGGTGTAAGCCACTACTATCTGAAATGCAACGTGGTATGGGAGACAAGGTTTCATGTCAGTCATATAAAGCATGATCGTTCTTGGATTACAAGTCTTGGTAGATCCTAAGGAAACTAACAGATCCTTTCTCTGCGAAGGGAAGCTCTAGAGGACCTCGAAAGTGGACATCGTGCAAGGGGTTTGTGACAAATCCTCCACCGTAGAGTAGTTTTAGGCGGTCCTCACATTTGGATTGTGAGAAGCTTTCTTGAATGCCCCTTTCAGGATGCGTGTCATTGTTTCACCCATACTGTTCTCGATTTGGAGAGGAACATATGGGTTTATAGATTCCTTACCCTTTTTAGCAGTTTCTAGCATTCCGTAGTTGTGTGCCCTAGTTGCTATGAAAGTGTCACCTTTCATCATATAAAATTTCGTTAGGCTTACCTTCGAACTTCAGAATGTCCAAGGAAAACTTAGGTTGCATGGGAGGCCAATGCGGATCATGATAGATTGGGTTGTTTAACAACCTTGACAAGTCTGGAAAATGTAATGTCGCTAGAAACGATAGTTTGGGCTGTTGACTATATATAGGAAGAAAAGAGCATGGAGTTTGATGTTAGGATATTTAGACACTTAGGAGCTAGTTAAGATCTACTTGGTCTAATATGTCATTAGGTAAAAGTGTGTTTCTTTAGTATGCATTAGTATGCATTTGTAGTTAGGAAATCCGAGGGTCACGATATGTTCCCGACATAGAGTGATCCGACGATTCATACTCTCCTCGATCTTAAAAGCCATTGATCCATGGCTTAACACCCGATTGGTCCATGATCTCTATTTAAAGAGCATGGAGGGTCATTTTCCAATGATTCATTGTGAGAAACTCTCTTGTAAAATCTCTCTGTAATATTTTTCTTTGCATTAATAAACTGCTCCAAGTGGCCGCATTGGTTGGGGCCGTGGATGTTTCCCCGTAGGGGTTTTACCATGTGAAAATATCGGTGTGTTGATATTTGATCTGGTTATGTGAGTGGTTACTAAAGGTGTTCATCCTCTGTTGGAATTCCTGTGTTGTCGAACATGGTATCAGAGCCTGTTTGAAGACCCGCTCCTGTTGTAGATCGAGATCGTGAAGCTGAGTTGCCTCATCTCCATTTTCTGGAATTTTCGTACATTTTTGGTCTAAGAGGACTATTCCATTGCATCCGGAGCACTCGTTTCATTCAGTAACACTTTTTTTTTCACTCGAAAAGGTTTGCGTTTGCCCAAGATACGACCATTACAGTCAGATCTGGAGATATAAAGTCTGAATACGCATTTTTTTTAAATTTTTGCAAATTTTTTATTTTATTTCGGTTTGTATTTTTTATTTCCGGTCTGCTACTCTTTTAGATATGTGTATGCTCTTTGCCCCATGCCTTGTGCGATCTCGGAAGATTAGAAAGATATAGGAAAAGGTGCATCTTCCGGGTAAGCTAACCGAGATCTAACCCTTGTTGTCATCGAGAAGCGAAATTTTTTTCTTGTGTGAAAATAGTTTTTTTGGAGCATGCTCTCCAAGGCCGTCAACAACAACAACAATCCTCCTTCTGAAAATTACAATATGTTTTGCTAGACC
>SNQJ01S0177316.1:0-19830 GCA_010110895.2 Picea sitchensis
CTTAATGGTTTTTGGGATTTAAAAATAGATCTAGGGCTTGATAGAAATGGAGAGAGGAAGTAGGACAATGATTCTGTACCTCCACACCACCTATATGTGATATTTCCATGACTTTTTTTAATCAATTTCAAAGTTTACTTTTTGTTTTCTCGTTATTTATGAAGTGTGTGAGCATCTAGTTTGAGTACTTTCTTGGTCATAGTATCCAAGATTTATCTTACTTTCTCCAAGTTTTCTACAAATAATCGAGTAAGAAGAGCATAGGTCACATTTCATACAATTGCATGTTTTTGATAGTCTTTTATAGTTGCATGTTTTTTATAGTCTTATACATTAAATCATTTGGTGTTTTATAGTATTAGTTGGTCTCTTATTTCGGGATGATTCCTGGCTATAAATTTACTTTCCATGTGATAGATGTATGGCTTGATAAATGTATATATCCTTGATTGTTGATGATGGCGTTCTATACTCAACAACCCTTCATGCTTACCTCCACTAATAATTGAGTATTGTGAACCTAGACATCTATGTGATTGTTAAATTTTAGGGCTTGATCGATTGGTTGTATGATTATTTTAAATCTGATTGTACTTTAAACTTAGATTCATGATGCATAACCAAAACTAAACAATTTAAACCATAGAGAATAACCAACATGCATATTAACATCACAAGTACCCTGGGGAAACCCTATATAGGGAGAAAAACCCTAGCAAAAAAATCTTCCTTTATTGCAAAGATAAATATTGACCACTTACAACATTTCCACCATGAAACTTTGCTCTTAAATATCTTTCCAATGACTCAACCCAGACTGACTTCTTGCTAATTAAAACTCTATTGTAGGCGCCTTTGATAGACTGTCACAACAATCTATTTATGACTTATATTCGCTGTTGTTACGGGTCTGATATATGCACCTTATCTGGATGTTACACGTTGTTGTTACAATTGTTATATGACTAATGCACGTTGTTGTTACACCTAGTATATGGATGATGCATGTTGTTGTTATAGCTGTTGTTACACATATTTATTCACCTATGTCTTGGATTGATATTTATGTTAAGATATGGGACTGATATAAGTGTTGTCCTAGAATGATATGCGCCTCTATTATGGATTGATATGCACCTAGTAAGTGTCCTAATATACGCCCTAGTTCTGGACTGATATTCACCTGCCTCCTCTCACTCATACACAACCTGTATAGAGTTGATTATAATGAAGTTTGACTGCTTACTTAAAGGAGGAGAAGAGCGGATTAAAATATCCCAAGGCGCTGCATGTATCCACAAATGAACTTAACTCTTTAATCCCAAATTATAACTAAAGAAGTGACTTAGTTAGAACTGAACTTAACTGAACTAAATTTGGAACTTCGACTTGAACAGAGTTGGCATGTTGACTTGGAACACCAACTCGCCTAGGTGACTTGGCACTACATGCCATGCCAATTCAGCCTATAACTGGACATGTATGCATGCCATGCATGATATGCATGACACTTTTTATGCAAGCATTACACTTGCTTATGCTTGCATGCCAATTGACATGCATGTATGCCATATATACCAATTGAGCCTCATATGATGCATATATATGATTCACCCTCATATGATGCATACATATGTGGATTCGTTATTAAAGAGATATTTAATGATATGTATGCACCTGTGTTGGACACCTTGACATTGATTGGTTTCATATTATTATTGAAGATGTATATATGTGGTAGATACTTTGATATGATCATGATTATTAATATGATTGCATACCTTGTTATTATTATTTCTATGATTGGATACCTTGCTATGATTATTGGTATGATTATAAATCTTCTTATGATTAAGTGTTATGATTGGATATGACCGATGTTCTTCCTCCAAGTTTCCAAGGACTTCAATTATCCTCCTCCAAGCCTCCAAGGAGACCAATGCACCTCCTAAGCCATGTACTCCACTGGATCCTTTTCCTCTACATGAACGTTGTCATGATACATGCATCCCAATGTGTGAGGAATTTTTTTACATTAAGTAATTACCAAATAACTATCTAATGCGCCTTATTCAAAGAAGACAACCTTGCACATTAATGTAACAACTACTAAGTACCCAAAGTAGGGAGGTTATGGTAGGACCCTAACATAATAATTCATAAAAAGACATTAAGCACCTTGACTTACTTTATATTTTATGGCAAGGAAACCATTTTTCCTTTGAATATATTTCTACCTTCCTTGTTGCCATATCAATTGGAAGATGGGTATAGCTCCTCTACTATCCAAAATAGAAATGATATCCTACAAAATATAGAAGATATCTAAGTACAATATTGCAGTCCACACACTACAATAAAATGTTAAATGTTGGTTCTATAAATACACATCTAGTGTTAAGAATTTCCAAGTAATAAATCTTATTCTCATGCTTTATAAACTAAATGATCCTGATGAAATAATTCAAAATTTCCAAATCTTTATATTGATCCATTCCAAGTGGATGATAGTATTTCTATTGGCACATACTAATGGAAAAACATGGAGGGGAATTTGGATCTCCTCCTACTCAATGAACAAATTCTACAACAATACTTTAGTTAGATGACACTAAGGCATCTAGCTTGTATTTAGTAGGTTTTTTGTTTCCTTCAATTTTAAGGATTTTAATTCATATTTTCTCTCTCATTTCATTCTTTAGAATTCCATTTTTAATTTTGTGAAATTATAGATTTTCTTACATTGCTTTTTATATTTACATTTATTTTCTTTATTTTTTAGAATTTTTGGTTGATATTGCATTGATGGAAGTTTATATTTGTTGACTTTTTCTTTTAAATGAGGTCCATGAATATACATTTGTTGACTTTTTCTTTTAAATGAGGTCCATGAATATACATTTGTGTACTTTTTCTTTTAAATGAGTTCTATGAATATAATGTACACCTAGCCAATCCGTGTAAACTTCCTATGTTCTACACCATCATGATAAAAAACAACAGGAGGGGGAAAAGCTATGAATTATAAATATTTCCAAGATTATTAGAGTAGTGGTGGACTTGGAACATTCCAAGTGACTAAATCCTTGATGACTTTGAAAATCAAGATGCTAGTTAATGAGTTAGTTGGCTAAAGGGTTCCATCCACTCATGATAAAATCAATGAACCATAATGAAAGGTGACAAGTTGAACATTTAGGGATAACTAACTTAAGGGGATATTATTATCACTCAGGCGTGGTCAATCGATAAACTTATCACTAAAAACAAACATCATACTCACCTATTTGTAAAGGGTCATTTTCCCCCCATCAAATGTATGATAAAGAAATATTTTTTGGTAAATGATTAGGAATGAAAATTCAACTAATCACGAGGACATGCAAATATATCCACCAATACTATGGATGTTCATTAGCAATGGAGTAATTCTTATGGTGTTGGGGTGATTCCGCCGGGGCTATGGGTGCTCATAGGTAGTGGAGATACACGACATGGATACGGAAATACCTATATTTACAGTAAAGAGTCATGGACTACATTACAAAAATATAAACGTAAGTTACAATTGCAGGAAGGAAATTTATTCTACTGTTGCAGGAGAATTTTTTTTTATCTAGGAAAGCATTCTTGCAGAATTTAAATCACTCACAATATAAGCCAAAAAATGCTTCAATGATCTATTCAACCAGACATTATCAATTCTTCCAGTGAGATGTATAAGGTGTATCAACAATCAATAAGCACACTACAAGAGATTAAAACACACACTTCTCATGAGAATTCACACATCAACCAAATTAATTCATCAATTAATTCGACACACATAAGAAAACATCTGTATTAGCAAATATGTTTAACTGTTTCAACAAATGAAAATTCTTGCAGAATTGAAATGATAAGCTAACATAAAAACTCAATATCTATTGGAAGTGGTCCCTTTCCTCCTTCACATTCGATTGGAAGTAAATCAAATCTCACACAACAATTTCTTAAGAATTTTTGAAAGCTGCCAAATTTCTCATTAACTATGAAATTAACTGTTACAAAACATTGTTCTGTTTCTCATACAATTCTTATGCCAATACGAGTTATTAAACCCCCCACAAATGTTTGAATTCTCCCTTTTTAAAGATTATATCTTCCTTGAATAGGAAACAACATCTCTTTATGCGGAACATTCTTGAGAATCAAATATTCTGAAGCTGTTCACGATATTTTAGAAAGGGAGATCGTTACATCAAAACAATTAGATTCGAGAAATAATGAAACCATGCTATCATTCATGAGGTTTTTCAGCATGTGGTCTTCTATTCTTTATTGACTGATATGGATGATTCGTCGTTCATATTTTAGTTCCCCCATTGAGCTGGCGAATGGCATAGGACCCGATCTAAAGTGATGGATCAATGATCAACCGTGTATCGACACATGATACTTGAAGTCCCCTATTTCAACAATTTTTGAAACTGCATGCAACTCTTATTAATTTAATGAATAAATGTCCAAATAGAGAAACATTACTCTACTTTGCATATATAATATCTATGAATATGAAAAAATGAATACTATGCTTTACTTGCTTCCTAAGGGAATAATCTGGTATCAATGACAGTAGTATGAATGGATTAATATAAGAAAAAGGGATGAAAAGGAATAAGAAAGTAGTGGAAAAAGGGTCATTTCCATCACCCAACATCTCCCCCCAACTTCTCCATTGCATGTCCTCATGAATCCTGGCTAATATGAGTCAAAGTCTGAAAACGATTTCCTCCTATGAAGATTGGAGATGATATATGATGACTCTGTTTTGTTTCCTGCAGGTCTGAAGCCATTAGTTCATATAAATTATTCCCAACATTGTTTCTCAACCTTCTTTGATAGCTTATACACTAACTGATATTTGTTCACAGGAAGCCAGATAAGTGGAAAATGAAACTTCATCCCTAGCCACTTTGATCCACAAGTTTGAATGCAATTTATATATCCTAGAACTCGAGATAAAGCTTGTACAAAATTATCATGATTGTATGGTTCCTTTGTCTTTAAGGAATCAATGACTATTTCCCATATCAATCTATTGCCTTCTACTACTAAATATTGTTGATAAAAAATAGTTCTTTGACATCTTTGTATTACCTTTTTTGTGAAGGGCCTCTACACGATTAAACCTTTCTGGAGATGAAAGAAATTTTTGATGAGTTGTAATAGAAGAGATTGAGATTTGCATTTCACTTCTAATCCATAGTGTATGTGCTCCTTCATTAGTGTGGACCATTTGAAAAACATTCAACCATGTGACTTGATTATTGACAAAAGAGGTGAATGCTTGAAGTTTAATGTCCCCTGCAAAAGGTGTCATATTGAATATTCTGTCTAGTTGACATGCATGCTCATGTAAAAAGTTCACAAAGCAAATGATGATCTGTTATACCACTTTAAAAGAAAGTTTCTAAAAATTCAGGGACCAAAGTGATTTTGTGTGGTCGATCTTCCATAATGGCTTTCATCTTGAAGAGAGTCAAATGTTCATATAAGAAAACAGAGTAAAAGGGAGAAGGATTTCTGCAAATTAAAACTTGTTGCATCATTGTATACATAACATTTTTCTCTTGTCTCAACAATTTGATATGAGTTATTAGCTCTTTTAATTCTTTTAACTCAATTTATTTTTTCTCCCATCTATGTTTCTGATATGCTAATTATTCGGCCAATTTTTCTCTTAATTACCCAATGGATTTTTCTAGTTGAGGCAAGGAAATCGTACCTTGTTTAAATAATTATACTTGGTACTTCCACTTATTCACATCAGCTAATAGAAAAATAACATTTTTAGTATCAAGTTGAGGTTCTGTTTGCACACCGTTATCCATGAATTCCAATAGGTCTTTAGTTTGAACAACCTGCTCAACAAATTCCAAGAGATCCTCTGTTTGTATGGCTTCATCAAGAGTACTAGCTGGGGTTTCAATCTGCATTTCTTTATCCACATATGGAGGTTCTTGTGTTTCTCCATCAAACAATTGAATGTTTTCCATAATTGGCACCATTGGTTCTTGTGTGACAGTGGTGTCCTTTGGCTTCCAATTTTTATCAGTTTGTATCTCTTTAGTTGTTTCAGGAGGAATCTCAACAAGTTGTTCTTTTCCATTGACATGTATGTGTTCCTCTTGCAAAATCACTTTATATCTAGCCCCTTTGAAGATGTTAGCATATTCAAGACACATATATTCATGGGTTCCTTCATCAATTTCATCTCCCATATTTTCAAATGTTGATGCAACATTTGCCAATGTACCCAAGGTATGATATCCTGCCTTGGATTTCCTCATTCTTCCAAATTTGCCCGCAATTTTGAGACCTCTTGTTTCAACAATTCATTCTCATAAATCAATTCTTCAATATGATTCTCCTTTTCGTTGGCCTTCTTACTAGATGCTTTGGATGTCTTATTTGTTCACTTCTGTCTAACAATAGGTCCTTGTGTATCAACAACATTAATATTTGGGTTGTCAACTGGTTCTTGTGGAGCAATTGCAACTTTTCTTTGTTGTTGTTCACTTACTGGTTCTTGTGTAACAACAAGTGAACGAGGATGAAGAATAGGAATTACAAGCTCAAATTTATGCATTTTTGTTGCTTCTACCGCGACAGAGGCTCTGGTTTTCTATTTTGGAATACTAGAAATAAACTTTTATGAAGATATTTTCTTTCCTTTTTATGATGGAGGAATTTCTTCCTCAATTATGTATGGCTGAAACTATGTGGGAGGAATCTATTCACTTATTTCAATGAATTCTATTTTATACTGAGAATAGGACGTGAAGAATCATCACATAGAGTGGATGATTCTTCTTGCATGTCCTCTCGTTCTATATTAAGTTCTGCAAGTTCTTCCATTGGAACATTTTCTGGTAGAATTTCATTATTTTCAGAGGGTGTTTTTGTACTCACTTTTTTCTCTGTACTCCCCCCTTCATTCTCTGATTGGACCACTGCAAGTGATCCTTGAGGACTCTGTTCAAATATTTTGTAGGCTCTTTCTGATCAACATAATCAAGGTCAAAACCCTCCTAGTCATTATGATTTGAATGCATCATAGTTTCTGACATAGCTGTAGGGCTATTGATTTTTTCAGTTTCTCCACTCTTCTTCCCTTCTTCTTCCAAATTGTTTTCATTTATCTCATCACTACCAGTTTCAATTTCATCTTATTCCTCTCCATTATTGGTTATGAGTCTTGGAGGGGATCTATTTTTCAGATTTAGTGCCCTGTCTACTAGTAATTTTATCAATCCATGATTCGTGATGCATGTTACTGGCAGTCTTTCCCATTTAGCATAATGAGACATGTTTTGCATATTTTTTAATAGATAGTAAGGCATGTTTACTAATATACCATGGTGAAGATGGGATAACAAAATGAAGTCATGATTGTAAACAATTTTGTACCTACCTTCACAGGTGATGTAATTTTTCAAGAATATAACAAATTGTTGCCATGGATGTGGTAAAGATTCAAGTGTTGTTCCTCGTCCTCTAGGTTGAGCTTCTTCGCCCTCTTCCAAAAACTTTGTATTTGTTGTGGAAAGTGGCATTTTCCGGAAAAACCATTGTGTACCAGTTCTAGGTAAATCTGTAACTTCTTCTATGGTTTCCTTTTCTATTTCAACTCTTATTCCTACTACCCTTGAATGCTCTATTTCTAAATTTTGAGAAAATTCTAGTGCCACAACACTATCAAACCCTCTCATCCGTTCAAAATAATTAATCCATCCTTCCTCCTCAAAATTTTTGTATGCTTATGGAAACTGGAGCAAAGAAGACAAATATTCAGGCTCATGTCGCACAACTGGTCCACCCATGTTTGACAACTTCAGTTTATCAGTTACAACACTTGGAATTTAAACTTGTCTCTATGTTCCAGACCCAGAGTCGCATAATTGAAAAGTTATGCATGCACAAATAATTTATGGCAAGGATAGGTGGTGAAATATTTGGCGATGATGAATGGACGAAATGATGATAGAGTCAGTGAGGTATAATGGATGATGAAGTGGCATACTCCAGAAATAAGTATAATTGGTCGATGAAAATTATGTGGAATGCCACAAAGGAATAATCATTACTCATTTTTCATATCCCACATTATCACACATGCAAAGAATAGTAACGTACCTTTGGAAACTTACCAATGGTGGTTGATGACATTGATTTGGCATTTTTGAAATTGGCGACACTTTTTAATAAATCCACAACTAATTAATGAAAAATGCTAGTGTCTCAAAATTTGGCAGAGAAAATTGGAATTTGTCGGAAACAACAAGAAAATTGATGGTGTTTCAACAAATGACGAAAAAGTAGAGGTGTTTCAGCGAAATGGTGGAAAAAAATAGCGCATAAATTTCTCCACCTGCGATGCTGCTTTGATTATGCTTTCACTTCCTATAATGTTTGAAACAACAAGTCTATCAACACAAATATTTTCCGAGCTTATTAATAAAACCATAAAGAAAATAAATTAACTAAGTTTTTATGCTAATTGAAACAATGTGCAATTTATTTATGTACATGATTTATTAAAAATGCAGAGTAAAAATTTAATATTTTGATGGAGCAGGAGAAATATCCTCCCCATCGAAAAAGTGATAACCTAAATTTGCAACGATTTGAGAAACACATTATGATTTTGACAATGTCCACTGATACACTCGAAAACGATGTCCATTTTCAAAGATTGGTGTTTCTGCATCATCGATGGTCGTTATTTTAACAATCCCATTATCAAATACCGTGTCTACCTTGTATGGAACGAGCCATTGTGTTTGCAACTTCCCTTTGAAATCCTTAAAGCGTGAATCATACAACAACGCCCAATCTCCATTCTTAAATATTTTCTTCTTAATAAATCAATCATGCCATTTGGAGCGCTGTTGTTGGATTACAAAAGTTTGGTGTAGAGATGTTGGACAATTTTCATTTAATTCATTAAGTTGTTCAAGCCTTTTATTTTGAACTTTTGCCAAATCCAGGTTCACACTCAAAGAAGTTTTCAGTGTTTCAATTTCAAATTCAACCAGAAACACAATATTCTTTCCATACACAAGTTTGCAGGGCAAAAATACTGTTGTATTTCACCAAGTGGTTATGTATGCCTAGAGTGCTTTAGGTAGTCTTTCAACCCAATCCCTGCGCTGAATTTTTACATTTTTTGTAAGGATTTATTCAATTACTTTGTTTTCACTTTCCACTTGGCCATTTTCTTGTGGATGATAGGGTGAAACCATCCAATGTTGAATGTGAAATTTATCCATAAGTGCCTTAATCAAATGAGATGTGAATGGTGGTCCTCCATCTGTAACTAGTTTTGTAGGCATCCCATACCTGATAAAGATGTCTTCAAACATAAAGTCTGAAACAACTTGCTTTGTGTCTCTAGTGAGTGCCTTAGCTTCAACCCATTTAGTCATATAATCTATGCGGACCAATATTTAATGTTTCTGATTAGATGGAGGGTTTATGGGCCCAAAAAAATCAAGAGCTCGTAATTCAAAAGTCTCTATCACAAGTTGGGGTTGCAATGGAATTTCATCTGATATATTAGGCTAGCCCATTCTCTGACAACTATCACATGTTTGCACATACTCTTTAGCATCCTGGAACAAACTTGGCCAGTAATACCCCATTTAGAGTATCTTGTATCCAGTTCTTTTATGAACAAAGTGCCCTCCACAAGGCCCATCATGACAAGACTTTAAAAGTTCATATACTTCATCTTCTCTCACACACCTTATTATCTCAAAATCTGGTCCAATATGAAAGAGATACCCACATGTCCAACTATACCTTGTTCATTAAATACTTAATAACAGAGTGATCAATATGTACAAAAGTAGGATAACCTGTAATGTAATGTCAGAATTTGTTGATGGCATAAACTACTGCAATAAATTATTTTTCAGTGACTATGTAATTCAGTTCAGTGGGGGCCATGTTCTTACTTATATAGTAAACAACATATCAATTGTGATCTTCCTATTGTCCCAAAACTGCTCCAATTGCAGTATCCAAAGCATATGATGAAATATGGAAAGGCAAAGCCCAATTGGGTCCTCATAATATGGGGGTTGTGGACAATATTTTCTTTAATTCTGTAAAATCAAACTAACAACTATCAGTCCATATAAATTCAACGTCTTTCAATAACATAATCCACTGTTTTTAGAGTTGTTTCAGCTATAACCGTTTCAGTCAATTTTTCTTGCGTGATTTCTGTTTGTTTTGTCTCATCCATCACATTATCTAGAGTTTGGTAAGCTTCTTGGGTCACAACCATTGGGTCACTAATACAACTATTGATTGTATCATCCTTTGTATCATTTTTAAAACTAAGATATTTCCCTATAGGAAGCAGAGGTTGAACACCCCCTTCCTCACAATCAACCCAAAAAGGATTTTTAGTTCCCATACTTGATTTAGCAGGAGGGTAAAGGGCCAGTTTATTTGTATCATATCCATCATAAATCATCATAGACATTGTTCTACATCCAATATAAGCATCAGTTGTGGCCAACCATGGCCTTCCCAAGATCAATGGATATCCCCCCAACTGTGTTTTTAGGGATTCCAGTGGATTTCATGCCGGTATGAAATTTTTGTTTTAAAACCTATAGTCCTCATCTATATAGTGACGAAAGATCGTGGAAAATATAACATTCTCGTGGAAACAAAAAATTTTCTTTTGTTTTTTTCCACAAACATCCATATATATAGCGACAAAAAATCATGGCAAATATAGCATTTTCGTGGCAACAAAAACTTTTCATTTGTGTTTTTCCACGAACATCCGTCTATATAGTGATGAAACATTGAGGCAACAAATTTTTTTTATTTGTGTTTTACCACGAACATCCATTTATATAGCGACAAAACATCGTGGAAAATATAACATTCTCGTGGCAACAAAAACTTTTCATTTGTCTTTTTCCACGAACATCTGTCTATATAGCGATGAAAAATCATGGAAAATATAGCATTATCGTGGCAAAAAAAAACTTTTCATTTGTGTTTTTTCACGAAAATCTGTCTATATAGCGACGAAACATCATGGCAACAATTTTTTTTTATTTGTGTTTTGCCACAAACATCCATCTATATATCGATGAAACATCATGGAAAATATAGCATTATCGTGGCAACAAACAATTTTCATTTGTTTTTTTCCATGAACATCCATCTATATAGCGATGAAACATCATGGCAAATATAACATTCTCGTGGCAAGAAAAAAAAAATATTTGTGTTTTTCCACGAACATCCGTTTATATAGCGACGAAACATTGTGGTAAATATAACATTCTTGTGGAAACAAAAACTTTTCATTTGTGTTTTTCCATGAACATCCGTCTATATAGCGACGAAAAATCGTGGCAAATATAACATTCTCGTGGCAACAAAAACTTTTCATTTGTGTTTTTCCACCAACATCTGTCTATATAGCGATGAAAAATCGTGTCAAATATAGCGTTCTCATGGCATAAAAAATGGATCATTTGTGTTTTTCCATGAACATCCGTCTATATAGCAACGGAACATCGTGGAAAATATAACATTATCATAGAAACAAAAACAGATGTATTTCACTATATAAACAGATGTTTGTCTCTATATATACAATTGTTTGTAAAAAAAAATATATGCTGTAACAAATGCTTATAAAACAAATGACACGTGGTAGCCATATTTCGTGGATATTTCCACAATTAGTTCTTGGTCGTCGATATAGTGATGAAAAAATATCCATGAAAAATAAGACCCTCTTTCATGGAAATTTCAATGAAGAAGTGTCACAATAGAAACGAAAAAGCATGGAAAATTTGGTCATATTTAGTAGCATGGGAGAAGCAAAGAGGTTGAAGAATTCCCCTATAGGTCAAGGTCAAGGATGATAATGAGGCTTGAGGAAAAATATTATGATATGGTAAATGGTTTCCAATGTTGTGTACCTGCAAAAAAATGTTAGACAAGCCAAAATAGGACAATATATGATGATATAAGCCTCAAAATCAGTGGGGAATCAACAAGAAACCTTGCTATCCCAAAATTGCAGAAATATGGTAATATATATCAGCAATAAAGATACTATGACAACTACAAATTAAACCATCAAAACCAATTGTATGATGTTGGGAAATTAAGCTAGCAATTAGTAGACAATCTTCCAATATTTAAACCAAGACTTTGATACAAAGAGAGGGCTATTAATAAGTGTTATCAACATAGTTTTATAACAACCCTATGGCTGTATAAAATTTTTGTTACAACAACAAGTTCTAGCCACTAAAATCAACAAGCAATCCACCCAAAAAATAACCTTTAAGTAGTAGACAAATTATGACAGCTTGTAAGTGAATTTCAACAGTAGAAAAGTGAGTAAAAAGTGATAAAAGAGTGATTTGTTGCAACCCTAATGGTTGTATCTTAATGCATGTTACACCAACTTAATTACTTGGAAAATAAAGATTCCCTTAGGGCACAAGATAACTTAAAACATGTAAAATTTAATTCCAAACTTGAACAATTCAATCTCCTTGAAATCACGTTTACCAATGCAACAATATTCAATCTCCAATGTAAAGATTAGTGTATTTATATATTGGGTAATGGATTCTCTTGTTTATGAGCTAGGATTTAGCACTCTTATAGGTGTGTAAGCCCTTTTACTCCCTAGAGAAGATAAATCTTAGCAAGGTCTTTCTACAAGGGTGTAAGCCCTTTTACTTCTTGTAGAAATATTTTAAAACCTTTTCAATAATAATAAAAGAGAAATTCTTTGATGGAGGGTGTATGCCTTTATAATCCTCCTAGGGTTTGACAAAATAATCTTGAAATCAAGAAGAAACACACAAAATTGTAGAAATTCCTTACCTAATCCAAGAGATAGCATGCAAAACCCTTACTTATCAAAGATATTCCACCAAATTGCCAAGAACATGAAATCAAGAGAAGTCACTAGCCTTTCCTCCACCAATAGACAAGTAAAGCATCCATTTTTCACAAGAGACAAGAGATAGTGAATTGCCCAAGTAGGGTGAAAATTTCAGCCAAGAGTTATGTAATTCTCAAGTGAGTTATGTCTAAAATGAAAATGAGATGGCCTCTATTTATATGAGGCCATCTAAAACAATTTTTCCACACAAAAATGTCAACAACAAATTTAAAGAGGGACGCCCCCCTTTATTTGCCTTTACAAATTACAAAAATAAAATTTACATAAAGTAAAACCATCAAAAGTGTGATGTCATCCCATAGAGGGCTGACATTGAGCCTCAAAATGAGACTTTGGGCCTCAAGATGTAAATCGTTGGGCCTCCAAAGGCCATGTGTCAAGCTTTCATGTGCTGGAGTTTTGTGCCATGCCTCTTCTTCCTTCAAACCACATCACCACACCTCCGGAACCATCAAGCCTCCACATGAATTCAAGGCTTATAAGGTGACGTCCTAGTCCTCCAAAGGACATCGTCCAAGTGAATTGGGATATGTTGTCATCCTCTATTGTTTTCAAGGTGCCTCCAAAGGAAACATTCATCACCTCATCTGCACATGAGCTCCGGGGTCCTCTTCCCATCCTATGGGGTATGGAATCCATCGTTGGGGTCTTCAACCCCCCTTGAAGGTAAAAATGGCACAATTCCTCCTTGGAATGGATTTTCACCCGGCAAGGTCCTACAAAGACAAACAAGTACGCCCTCCAAGTGTCCACAAGTCTCATGTATCATTCCAAGTAAGCCACATTTAATAAAAGAGCCACTTGAACATGTGCATTAAATCCCCCTTTTTCAAACTAAACAAATGCTCAAAGAACTTATAAAATTTTCCAAATTTAAGTATGGGAGGGTTGTCATGGTGCCCTATTGGGTAGATCAATCCCCAATTCAAGGAGTGTTTCCCAAGAAAACCCTTTCTGGATCATGTTATGAGTATGAGGTGGATGGGGGTATGATTTTTGGGCATGGGGTCCTTGAAATATCAAGGGATCATATTGTCTCATTTATGGGTGTTTTTGTAAAGGGTATGTTGCATTCCTCATTTGCAATGCAACCTTTTTCCAAGCCCTTTTGTTTGCCATTAAATTATTATGGTCCAAAACACTGAGTGCTATGTGAAATTGAAAGTAAGGACCACCACAATGCCACTTGAAGTTAGGAACACACTGAGTGCCACGTGCAAGGAAAGTGAAAGACACTACAAATGCATTCCCCCAACAAGTGAGACATTTATTAATTATGTGTTTTATTTTTTAAAAGGTCCTTCATTTTTTATAGAGAAGCATTTCATTTCTCTTAGGACCTTAGGGTGAGAATCTAGAGGGATCAATTATGGTTTTTGAATTTTTCTAGCTACAACACCTTTGGTCCTTTATCCCTTTCTTCCCACGAAATGAGGTAAAATCCCTTCTTGGGGTCAATAAGCCCAAAAACCCAAAATATGAGGAAACAAAAGGGAAGGGGTGTGGAAAGTGGTAAGTATGTGTGGGAATGGTACAATAACCCTTCATGGAAACCCCCTAGTAGAAACCCTTTTCCCAAGGGTGAACCACTTACTAGGAAACCATGTCAACCACTAAGGTGAAATGAGGAAAAATGTACAATTTCCAAGAAAACATTATCATAATCAAAAAATGACTCATTGCATCATGATCAAATGCTTCAATTATTAAAACGACACTTACCACGAGAACATAATTATTACCTCATGAAGCAAGAACCATTTTCCTTTCTAGGCCATGATGGCGTGGCAGAAACTGCTACCATCATCAATGGTGATGTGTGGTGAATGAAGTGATATATATGCTCATCTAGCTCTCGACACTCCATGTCTTCAACTTGCAAACCTCAAGACATCATCTCCTTAGTTACCCCTAGGTTGGGGGGGGTAACATATGGCTCCTACATGGGGACATGTGCTCACCATAGAGTACATTAGAACCTCAACATATTTTGGTAAGACCTGTGCCTACACCGTCTCAATAAAATTTATTAGAGCATCGAGGGGTGGCTTGCTCACCCTTTATTCATATAATCAAAACCTCAAAATTTCAACTATTCTTTGAAAATAAAATTGTGCATTTTTCAAAAAATTCTAACTAACATGTAATACGATTTAGGAAAATGTACCATAACAACTATGCATAAATGTAAATAAAGTGACATGTAAATAAAGCATGAAAGAAAATACAACTACACTACGATGAACACACAAATGCAAATGTAAGAAAACAAATGACCTACCTACTTACATGGGGCTCGAGGCCTGTAGAGATTAGGTCCAAAAGATGTCGGGTGAAATTGTATAACCAATGTAACCAATTGATCATCTCGTCAAAATATCTTCCCGTGCTTAATTATGTGGTACAACAAATATAAGTCAAGCACAATATAATCATGAGCATAAATAAGCATGTGATCAATCATAGAAAACAACTTATGGAGGTGGGTGGGAGGGAGAAAATCCTGCTAGAAACAATAGCCACAAGCTTGATCCACCCATATTTGAATAGGGATGCCACATATAGATGATTTCTTATCTTCTTCCTCATTAACATGACCACTTCTTCCAAAAGATTGATAGGAGATGAGAAATTATAAGAAAATTGCATGGCTTCCCAAGGAAGAAGATAAAAGGTAAGGGACAACCTCATGTATGGAGAAAGAAATTCTCCTTCTACTAAAAAAATGTTTCCTTTTCATCTGCATATCCTTGTAAAATTCCCCAGGATGAAAACATTTCTCCTTCGGTAGTGTGAGTCTCCTATTTTTCCTGGCTAACCAAGTCTTAATGTTCACCAAAATTCAAGCACGAAGATGATTGAGAATTTTCATTAGGTGATTGTTTTGAGTGTTCAAAAGGATAATCCCAAGGAAAGGATGGAAATCAACATAGATGTACCGCAACTAGTCTTCCTTGGGTGGTTGAAATAAATATGTGACAATATCATCATCATGTTTCCAAACATATGAACTGTATAAGCATCTAGACAAGCATTTTGAAGGATACAAATTATCTTTCTTCACTCAAAAGATTCCCTCAATGTCATAAATGAGATTTCCATCAAAACTGGAGAAACCAACCTCCCATATACACCTCCCTACACGTATAAAGTCATCTATATGCTAACCAACTACATCCAATGGTTCCTTGATAAATCCATATGTATGACTGCAACTAACCATTTATTCATGTGCAAGGAGAACAAAAGCTTGAGCGACTTCAACTAGGTATTCAACATGATTCACTTCATGGGAATCTTCTTCATCAATAGATTCTTCATCATTGAGGCCGTAATTTTCTGCTATCATGGCACACGAGGAATTTACTCTATAACATTTCTTGGCAAGATCTTGTGCTACTAAATCGGTAGGAACTTCTTCAATGATCTCATTAAACACCTGACATCCTTGATTATTGGATATATTATCATCAATGGTTTTCTCTTTTTCTTCTTTGTGGAAGCTTCCTTTGTGGAATTGTTCTCCGAGCAAATATTCATCATCATGGGATTGATATTCGATGAGTTTCAAGATTTATTTGGGAATCAAGAATGATTGATCCTGGGTTGGAAGGCTTTCCTGGAAACCATATTTCTTTGTCAAATAATCATATAGTGACTTCACTCTGTAATTGGCAATGGAAAGCTCTCATGATGCATCTCAGGTAGTCTTCCACTCGTAATTTCGAAGGATAGTGTTATACTCTTCCCTTCTTTGCATGTATAACCTTACCAATAAATCTTTATTGTGCTAGTGCTCTATTAATTGTTCACAAAACTCATTGGATTCTTCTATGTTTTCCTTGAGAGCCTAAAAAATTTCTTCATCATTATCCTCAACCTTCTGTTCACCAATTATGTTCTCAATAGGCTTTGGAGGAAGCGTTTTCCTCAAATATTCAATAGGTTCCAAGGTAATACCTTGTCCCGGAAAAGCATCTTTGAGGTCTTTAATAGTATCTTCAAAATATTGAGTTCTAGGGCCCCAATGCTTGAGGAATTCTCGGACAAAGACCATTGAAGAATATATACTTTTAGGGTTATAATAATGTTTGATCCAGTCTCTTTGTTTTTCCTCAAGTGATAAGAAAAATAGTCATAGTATCACATATTCAAGTTCTGTACCCAGGCATGAAACAAATTTAGTGAATTCAACAATATGTGCAATGACAAAAAATGGATCACCGTCAAATTTAGGGATACGGTTTAACCATATCATCGAGAATTGGTTTGAATACCAATAAATGGAATCAACGTCAAAAGCTTTCTATGCCTCATAAAAGAGCCACAGAGACATGGTTCCATTATCTTAAAAGACCCCTTAATAGAGATGTCAGATGAGCTTAAGGCTCGAAAAAGGAGAGGTTATTTTCCTCAATCGAGTCCACAGATAAACTTGCATGAATTTCATCAAAAGTAAAAAGGGAACTTCACTCAAATGGAGTCGCCATGCAAGCTATAGGTAAAGGATTTGGGATAGACTTGCCAAGTGTCATTATGGGATCATAAAGGATTCAAAATCCTCCCTGACAATGATGCCAAAAATGTTATCACATAATATGTAGTTTGGGAAAATCCCAACCCAGGCCACAAATGTGAGACACAACTAGGAATACCTATCACTCTCACCTCAATAGATATCCCCCTCATTTTAGTGAAGGATAGGTCCAACATAAGGGAGGCTTCCTGGGTGACCCTAAGGGGAATGTGATGGGAGAATAAAAGAGGTTGAATAATGCCCCTATAGGTCAAGGTCAAGTGTGATAATGAGGCTTGAGGAAAAATCTTATAAGATGGTAAATGGTTTCCAATGTTGTGTACCTGCAAAACAATGCTAGACAAGCCAAATCATGACAATATATGATGATATAAGCCTCAAAATTGATGGATAATAAGAAAGAAACCTTGTTGTCCCAAAATTGCAGAAATATGGAAATATATATCAGTAATAGAGAGACTATCATAGCTACAAATTAAACCATCAAAATCAAGTGTATGATGTTGGAAAATTAAGTTAGCAATTAGTAGAAAATCTTCAAATATTTAAACCAAGACTTTTATAGCAAGAGAGGATTGTTAATAAATGTTATCAGCATAGTTTTATAACAACATTATGGCTGTAGAAAATGTTTTCTACAAAAACAAGTTCTAGCCACTAAAATCAACAAGCAATCCACCCAAAAAATAGCCTTTAAATAGTAGATCAATTATGACAACTTGCAAGTGAATTTCAACGGTAGAAATGTGAGTAAAACGTGATAAAAGAGTGAGTTTGTTGTGGCCCTAATGGTTGTATCTGAATTCTTGTTACATCAGATTAATTACTTGGCAAATCAAGACACCCTTAGGGCACAAGATAGCTTAAAGCATGTAAAATTTGATTCCAAAGTTGAACAATTCGATCTCCTTGGAATCATGTTTATCAATGAAACAATATTCAATCTCCAATGTAGATATTAGTGTCTTTATCTATTGGGTAATCGAGTCTCTTGTTTATGAGCTAGGGTTTATCACTCTTCTAGGGGTGTAAGCCCTTTTACTCCATAAAGAAGATAAAGCTTAGAAAGGTCTTGCTACAAGGGTGTAAGCCCGTTTACTCCTTGTAGAAATCCTTTAAAACCTTTTCAATAAAAATAAAATAGAAATTCCTTGATGGAGAGTGTATGCCCTTATACTCCTCCAAGGGTTTGACAAAATAACCTTGAAATAAAAAAGAAACACACAAAATCGTAGAAATTCCTTACCTAATCCAAGAGATAGAATGAAAAACCCTTACTTATCAAAGATATTCCACCAAATTNTCTGGACTTTATTGGTGAATTCAAAGACATTTCGAGTAATGGCTATCAATGGATCCTAACAGCCACAAATTATTTCACTAGATGGGTTGAATCAATTCCTACAAAGAAGGCCACCGAAGATGTTGTCATGAACTTCTTAGAAGATCGGATCATAACCAGGTTTGGGGTACCTTCCAAGATCACTACGGATAATGCCAAAGCTTTCAATTCCTACGCTCTGGTAGATTTTTGTTTCAAATATGGCATTACCCTATCCCATTCCTCGAACTATTACCCACAAGGGAATGGACTAGTATAATCAACCAACAAGAATCTCATGAATATCCTAAAAAAGGTCGTCGGAGGAAATAAGAAATCATGGGATAGTAAACTAAAGTATGCAGTATGGGCAGATCGAATAACAACCAAGACGTCCATGGGGAAAACCCCTTTCGAGCTGGTATATGGACTTGAAGCAAAACTCCCTGTGAACCTCCAAATTCCTATCCTCCGATTCGCGCAACAATACGACATAGATGCAGAGGAAATCCAAGGGAGAATAAATCAGTTGATAAAATTAGATGAAACACGAAGAAATGCATTGAGCCAAATGACAAGAAACGAAGAGAAGATAAAGAATAATTTTGATCACAAAGCCAAGGAAAGAAGTTTCACTGAAGGAGATCTTGTTGTTGATGCTTTCTTTTCAAGTGTGAGCAGGTCTGCAGGTTTATGCCAGAGATGTTGAGGTTCTCATGCGCTCTACGGTGAGCACATGTCCCCCAGTTGGAGCCATATGTTATCCCCGTTTTCTAGGGATAACTAGGAGATCATGTCTCGAGGCCCAGAGGTCCTAGACATGGAGTACCGAGAGTAGGATTGACCTGAGCATGGCCCTGGAGGGCCCATCCTTCTTTTTCTTCACCAGATTTGTCCTGTCAGCAAAAACAACCTCCATCACCATCGGCTTGAACTTGCATCAGAGAAGACTCTTGCTCCATG